>SJYC01116742.1:0-32157 GCA_006408675.1 Madoqua kirkii | reverse complement strand
ACCTCACAGACTGCAGCCCACCAGGCTCCTCCGTCCGTGGAAATCTCCAGGCAAGAGTACTGCAGTAGGTTACCATTCCCTCCTCCTGGGGATTGTCCCAACCCAGGGGATCGAACCCAGGGTCTCCTGCATTGGCAGGCGGATTCTTTACTGCCTGAGCCACCAGGGAAGAAGCCTGGTTGAACACATTTAAAGCAAAATCTAAAACAAGATGAAACTCGTGCATCCCAGAGAGGGAGATGTGAGATGCTGACACTGCGTTTCCGGAGACCACAACAGAAGTGGAGGGCCTTGTTGGTGGGCGGCACTCTAGACGGGGGGCAGTGAGGACCTCGGGGTTCCCCTCCTGCCCCTATAAGATACTGAGCCAGATCCAGGGGGCCACTTAACTCCCCCTGAACAGAAGAGGCCACACAGAAAGGGGAGGGAGTTTAATGGGTGGCTTCAGAACCTCAGGGATGGGAGCGTGGGAGGGCCTATCAAGGGCGGTGATGCCCACCCAGGAGGCGGGACCCTCTCCGAGGACATTGTGGGCTGTTCCAGGTAGACACGGATGCTGGGGGATGATGTTGACCCCTCGTGGCGGGGGGTGCTGGCCTGCCACCAGCCTCCACCCACAAGAAAAACCCGGAGCACTCTTACGCGAGTTGTTAACAACCACCAGTAACTCCAGACCCTACCTGATGGGCCCGATTGGAGGTAAAATTGCCCAGTGTTATTCTATGCTGAACGGCAGACTTTGTTGACCCGTGCTTACGACAGACCCTCAAGACTTCAGAGGGCTGGCTGGCGCGAGAAATAATAATGAGCATTTCTCATCTTCCCTAGGAGCCGTGGGCAGCTGATGAGGGCCGCATCTAACCACCCTGGCTCAGCATCTTCAAAGTACTTGCGAAACACTTCACATCCACTCTCCACTAACAAAGCCACGTGTCTGCCTGCAACGTCTTCCCAGTCGTGAGTGCGGCCGTCTGTTCCCTCCCTAAACAGTGTCCCCGGGATTTTATTTGCAAAATCAACTGCAAAAATACCCCACGGCTGACTGGCTTCCTCTGTACTTCCTGGACGTTCAGCCCTCCTGAAGTCTGGAAGATCTGACTATATGTAAACGATGACATTGAAACAGAATTGCCCAAACCTTCAGGAAGTTCTGTTCCCAACACAGTTTGCCTGATTTCATGGCAAACCGCTCCGTGTGGAGCAGACTGGAGGGATACTGTTACCAGATGTTAGCTGGGAGAATCTGGCACTGTGTTCAACTCAGGCTGGTGACCAAACCCAGCCGGGGTGCTGACACATGAAAAAGAAAACAGCATCTCAATTTATAAGCTCTGCTTGGTTCCCCTGCTAGCGTTCAATTCTTCCAATGTCCCAGGGATTCAAACCATGGTTCCGGATTCCTTTCCACGTTTGCTGACCTCTCCCTAAAAGCCAGCAAGACGTTGGCAAGGAGGGCGTCTGAAAGGCAGCGGCACCCAGCAGCCATGCGGCCGGCGATTCAATCAAGGGAACTATTTATTATGTGAAGCCTCTACATGAAAACCCTGGAGCCAGCTTAATGTTTGGGCAGAAAGGTATTTACATTTCAAACATGGAATACTGAGCACCCTCTTATCAACAAAGCTGTTAAGCCACTTTGCTGCCAGCAAAGGGGAATAAAACGTGACATGCCCACCTAGTCTTATTATTGGCAACAAAATCAGGACTCTCCTATCGTCGGACCATTATCCAGCTGAGTGCTCAGTCATGTCCGACTCTTTGCAAGCCCACGGACTGTAGCCCTCCAGGCTCCTCTGTGCGTGGGATTCTCCGTGCAAGAGTACTGGAGTGGGTTGCCATTTCCTTCTCCAGGGGATCTTCCTGACCCAGAGATCAAATCTTTTGTCTCCTGCATGGGCCAGGCGGATTCTTTCCCACTATCAAGTCTGAATGTCAGACGGGGGTCTAAGAACCACCGTGTATATTACAAGGTGGAAGGGCCAGACCACGCACAGACTCAGGACATGCATTTGCCCCCTCACTTGGACTCCCTATTCACCAGGATGCCAAAGCTCCACTCCCTGCAAAGTCTAATTTCTATAACCTCACTAGAAGAAAAGCGCAGCTGTGCAAACACACAGGTGAGAAAGGAAAACGTCACGGAGGTGAGAGGCTTTTGCAAAGGCAGGGCAGGCACCTGGCCAGGTCTGTTCCAGTCTGTTTGGCTGTGTCTACATCTGAACATTATGGAACTTATACTTGGTTCAACTGAAACTCTGCTCCGGAGTGGGACTCCACAGGTGGCTCCATGATCAAGAAGCTAGCTGTCTGCCAGTGCAGGAATCAGAAGAGATGTGGGTTTGATCCCTGGGCTGGGACGATCCCCTGGAGAAGGGAATGGCAACCCACTCCAGCGTTCTTGCCTGGAGAATCCCCTGGACAGAGAGGAGCCTGCTGGGCTACAGGCCATGAGGTTGCAGAGAGTCGGACACGACTGAAGTGACTGTAGACACACACACACACTGCTCTGGAGACCTCTGAAAGTGTGACAGCTCCACTTGGTTAGCTGACCCTGAGGTGACGATGAAATCCAAGTTCTGAAATTTCAAGATGCTCTTAAAGCAGCCTGCCTCGGACAGAGGAAAGGCAAGTTGTGCTGTAGGCAGAGTTGGGGAAGCCCGCAAGGATACAGGTATATGATAACAAATTGAAGACAAGAAAACAAAATAAACCCACCGAGGTACGACAGGGTGATTCTAGTTCTTAAAAAAAAAAAGTTTTGTCTGAACATGTCTAATCTCCAAGGACAATGCAAGGATCCCTCAAGGCTAAAAATGTATTTCCTGTGGCTTCTTGAGAAATTAAGCTCTGAAATAATTCTCCCCTCTCTAGGCAAGGCATCACAAAAATGCAGTTTCAGTTGCTCAGTTGTGTCTGATTCTGCAACCCCATGGACTATAGCCCACTAGGCTCCTCTGTCCATGGGATGCTCCAGGCTCGAATACTGGAGTGGGTTGCCATTCCCTGTTCCGGGGATCTTCCCCGACCCAGGGATTGAACCCACGTCTCCTGGGGCTCCCGCACTGGCAGGCAAGTTCTTCACTGCTGAGCCACCCGGGACGTCCACCACTAAAGATGGCTAAGGACAAATTCCTAGAAGAAACTCCAGAAAGAGAGTAAAGCAGAAAGTGGGGGGTAGGGGTGGGGGCAGGGAGGGCTGCATTAATACAAAATGCTGTCATTAAGAAATTTTCCCCACGACCCAGGACAATTAATACCCAGCACTATCAAATGACGGCCTAGGAATCCCTGACAACTAACACATACCGGGACACAACCGTGTTCCTCTTCGAATGAAGTGAACTCAAGTGAAAGTCGCTCAGTGGTGTCCAACTCTTTTCAATCCCACGGATTTGTACAGTCCACGGGATTCTCCAGGCCAGAATACTGGAGTGGGCAGCCTTTTCCGTCTCCAGGGGAATCCTCCCAACTCAGGGATGGAACCCAGGTCTCCCCCACGCATTGCAGGCGGATTCTTTCCCAGCTGAGCAGCAGAGAAGCCCCCTTTTAGATCCCTAAAAGCGGGGAGGTTATTACAGTAACATACAAAAATTCTTGGAGGTGCTTTCTCAGGAATCTCAAACAAGTTCACCCTCCTCTATAAATGCTGCTCATTCCCAAGAAAATCTTCCTTGGCAGCTCAGACGGTAAAGCATCTGTCTACAATGCCAATGCAGGAGACCCCGGGTTGATCCTTGGGTTGGGAAGATCCCCTGGAGAAGGGAGGGGCAACCCACCCTAGTATTCTGGCCTGGAGAATCCCATGGACGGAGGAGCCTGGCAGGCTACAGTCCCTGGGGTCGCAGAAAGTCGGACACAACTGAGGGACTTCACTTTTCCTAAGCAATCCCCGTTGGCACCTCTCTGGGGTCTCAGGTGGGCAGAGTAGTCCGTAGTGGGGAGCTCAGGCAGTATCAGGCGAGGGTGTTAAGTCAGGGAGAGAGGGGATGCGATGGTGGGGGTGGGGCGGGGAGGGCTGGCTAAGGGTCAATGGTGGGCTTAGGAAAAGATAGGGAGGCGGTGCAGAGCTGGGTGTGGGCTTCGGAGTGAATGCTGGCAGGCATCCCAGGCAAAGGGCGCTGGGGAGGGTGAGGAGAGAAGGTCAGGGAGCCCTCCAGCTGGGGGAAGAGCAAAGCTACCCCCTCAGATCAACCGCACCCCTCCACCGGTCCGCACACCTCCCCAGGCTTGATTTGGGCAGTGGCGGACACTGGGGGCTGGAAGAGGCCCCCAGATTCTAAATGGCCTTCCCTGGGGGTTCTCCAACCCGGATGACACTCCGAACAGGTGAACACTGTCCCCCGCCAGCCCTCCGGCACCCCAGACCCTGGACAGGCAGGCAGGATCTGAATGAGCAGATGTGGGGTTTGACCAGGGGGTGGGGGGAGGCTTCCACACACTGGGGGCTGGGGTGGGCAGGGAGCCAGGCTAAGCTGTCCACCCCCAGGAGACACCCACGGGCTCCCCAGAGCAGGCTGGGTTTCCAGTAGCTAAGCAGGACCCAGGGAGGCCTGCACACAGGAAGAACATTTTGTTCTCGGGAGGGTGGTAGCTGAGCCTTCACTGGCTAACACATCTCCTGTTTGGTCACTGTTATCAGCGTGGAAATCGGCCGGGGTTCTCTTCCATCAGGAACACAGGAGAACCGCGGTGCGATTCTTCACCACCTTCACGTCCTAAGTTTCCAGTGATACGTAAGCACCAGGATCTGTGAAAGCCACGACGCTCAGAAGCACCCCCGAAGGCCCCTCCACCCTCACTCCAGACTCACATACTGATTTTCCCCTTCAAGTAGAGAGTACTTATGTAGATTGCATCACGATGACCCAAGAACCATTAGGAAAAAAAAATCCGATTTAGAAACCAGTTACAAATGGTGGTGATGAATCACGCTGAAAGCGATTTTTTTTCATGGCTGTTTTTATGCAGATGAGAATATAGCAAACATGGGTTGTAAAAGGTACGAGATGGGATACACAGAAACAGATTATTCAGCCTCTCTTATCTGCAATGAAAAAGTCTTAACAACTTCGTGAGAAGGCAAGATAAAGACAAGAGGGAAGAGGACAGAGCTGAGCCAAGGACGTCGTGAAACTGGAAACACCCTCCACCCCCAGCACGCGACCGAGCACCGGAACAGTGAGGGTGAAAGGCGCCCACTTGTCTCCGACTCTTTGCGACCCCATGGACTGTACGGTGCATGGAAATCTCCAGGTCAGAATACTGGAGGGGGTAGCCTTTTTCTCTTCTCCAGGGGGCATCTTCCCAACCCAGGGATCGAACCCAGGTCGCCCGCATTGCAGGTGGATTCTTTAGCAGCTGAGCCACCCGGGAAGCAATAAAAGAGGAATCGAAAGGAACTTAAATCAGTTGGATCAGTTGGGACACTCCATAGGGGTGGGGGCAGGGAGGGCTGCATTAATACAAAATGCTGTCATTAAGAAATTTTCCCCACGACCCAGGACAGTTAATACCCAGCACTATCAAATGACGGCCTAGGAACCCCTGACAACTAACACATACCGGGACACAACCGTGTTCCTCTTCGAATGAAGTGAACTCAAGTGAAAGTCGCTCAGTGGTGTCCAACTCTTTTCAATCCCACGGATTTGTACAGTCCACGGGATTCTCCAGGCCAGAATACTGGAGTGGGCAGCCTTTTCCGTCTCCAGGGGAATCCTCCCAACTCAGGGATGGAACCCAGGTCTCCCCCACGCATTGCAGGCGGATTCTTTCCCAGCTGAGCAGCAGAGAAGCCCCCTTTTAGATCCCTAAAAGCGGGGAGGTTATTACAGTAACATACAAAAATTCTTGGAGGTGCTTTCTCAGGAATCTCAAACAAGTTCACCCTCCTCTATAAATGCTGCTCATTCCCAAGAAAATCTTCCTTGGCAGCTCAGACGGTAAAGCATCTGTCTACAATGCCAATGCAGGAGACCCCGGGTTGATCCTTGGGTTGGGAAGATCCCCTGGAGAAGGGAGGGGCAACCCACCCTAGTATTCTGGCCTGGAGAATCCCATGGACGGAGGAGCCTGGCAGGCTACAGTCCCTGGGGTCGCAGAAAGTCGGACACAACTGAGTGACTTCACTTTTCCTAAGCAATCCCCGTTGGCACCTCTCTGGGGTCTCAGGTGGGCAGAGTAGTCCGTAGTGGGGAGCTCAGGCAGTATCAGGCGAGGGTGTTAAGTCAGGGAGAGAGGGGATGCGATGGTGGGGGTGGGGCGGGGAGGGCTGGCTAAGGGTCAATGGTGGGCTTAGGAAAAGATAGGGAGGCGGTGCAGAGCTGGGTGTGGGCTTCGGAGTGAATGCTGGCAGGCATCCCAGGCAAAGGGCGCTGGGGAGGGTGAGGAGAGAAGGTCAGGGAGCCCTCCAGCTGGGGGAAGAGCAAAGCTACCCCCTCAGATCAACCGCACCCCTCCACCGGTCCGCACACCTCCCCAGGCTTGATTTGGGCAGTGGCGGACACTGGGGGCTGGAAGAGGCCCCCAGATTCTAAATGGCCTTCCCTGGGGGTTCTCCAACCCGGATGACACTCCGAACAGGTGAACACTGTCCCCCGCCAGCCCTCCGGCACCCCAGACCCTGGACAGGCAGGCAGGATCTGAATGAGCAGATGTGGGGTTTGACCAGGGGGTGGGGGGAGGCTTCCACACACTGGGGGCTGGGGTGGGCAGGGAGCCAGGCTAAGCTGTCCACCCCCAGGAGACACCCACGGGCTCCCCAGAGCAGGCTGGGTTTCCAGCAGCTAAGCAGGACCCAGGGAGGCCTGCACACAGGAAGAACATTTTGTTCTCGGGAGGGTGGTAGCTGAGCCTTCACTGGCTAACACATCTCCTGTTTGGTCACTGTTATCAGCGTGGAAATCGGCCGGGGTTCTCTTCCATCAGGAACACAGGAGAACCGCGGTGCGATTCTTCACCACCTTCACGTCCTAAGTTTCCAGTGATACGTAAGCACCAGGATCTGTGAAAGCCACGACGCTCAGAAGCACCCCCGAAGGCCCCTCCACCCTCACTCCAGACTCACATACTGATTTTCCCCTTCAAGTAGAGAGTACTTATGTAGATTGCATCACGATGATCCAAGAACCATTAGGAAAAAAAAATCCGATTTAGAAACCAGTTACAAATGGTGGTGATGAATCACGCTGAAAGCGATTTTTTTTCATGGCTGTTTTTATGCAGATGAGAATATAGCAAACATGGGTTGTAAAAGGTACGAGATGGGATACACAGAAACAGATTATTCAGCCTCTCTTATCTGCAATGAAAAAGTCTTAACAACTTCGTGAGAAGGCAAGATAAAGACAAGAGGGAAGAGGACAGAGCTGAGCCAAGGACGTCGTGAAACTGGAAACACCCTCCACCCCCAGCACGCGACCGAGCACCGGAACAGTGAGGGTGAAAGGCGCCCACTTGTCTCCGACTCTTTGCGACCCCATGGACTGTACGGTGCATGGAAATCTCCAGGTCAGAATACTGGAGGGGGTAGCCTTTTTCTCTTCTCCAGGGGGCATCTTCCCAACCCAGGGATCGAACCCAGGTCGCCCGCATTGCAGGTGGATTCTTTAGCAGCTGAGCCACCCGGGAAGCAATAAAAGAGGAATCGAAAGGAACTTAAATCAGTTGGATCAGTTGGGACACTCCCGTGTCTGGGATATGAAACTGGCATCTGAGAGAAGACAGACAGACAGGAGGCTGTGCAGACAGACAGGAGGCTGTGCAACCCCGGCATCTCTTCTGCTGCAAAATGACGATGAAATGTGACATCTCAGTGGCCAAGTGGCTGCTGAAGGGCCCGACACTGTGCCAAGTGCTTTCCGTGGACACCAGCATTTAATGCGCAGGTGAAGGCAAAGATATCATTCTTCCGCAGGGCACCGTAAGTGAGGCTGAAACCTCAGAGCTTTTGCTGAAGGGCACAGGAGTGAACAGGAGCCCTCGCTAGCTGCGATGGCAGAGCCCAAGAAATGGGGGCTCCATCTCGGGCATCCATACTTGCCAGGTGGTTCCTGCCCTCAACCACTCTTTTCCATGATTCTTTCCCCCCATAAGCCCCCAAAACCTCATCATGACTTGGGTTGGGGGGGTCACCCCCCAACTCTCCAAGTTTACGTTAACAAGCTAAGAGTATACGTGTCAGATGTCAGCAGACACGTAGCGTCTAAACTACAGTTGCAACGTTCTGTCCTCCAATCCTTGACCGATGCTGCGCTGCGATGACATCAGTTGCTCACTCGTGTCTGACTCTTTGTGACCCGCCATGGACCATATCCCGCCAGGCTCCCCTGTCCCTGGTGTCCAGGAGAGCATACTGGAGTGGGTTGCCATGCCCTCCTCCTGACCGATGCTATCCACTTCAGTATCTGATCTTACTCACTGCCTTCTTTCACACACAAACAGCAGCAACGCCATGGGAATCCCATTCATTAGAACGGCCACCACGCAGGGGCGATGAAACGGTAGCCGTCATCCACCTGAGTTTCTTGCAAATACCTTCGATTCATAAACCTCATCTCCCTGTAATGCGTAATTCACATATTTCGTATCACAAGAACAAAGGACTTAGGTGCACTGGATAAAAAGGATAAAACTTAAGAATTCTCGGGACTTCCCTGGGGGGGTGTGGGCGGGGTCCTGTGGCTGGGGCTCTGTGGTCCCAGTGGATAGGGTGGCAGGGAGGCAGGCAGGTTTGATCCTGGGTTGGGGAGATGGATCCACATGCTACAGCTAAGAGGTCCCCGCGTGCCATAACTAAAGATCCTGGGTGTTGCAGCTGAGATGTGGTGCAGCCAAATAAAGAGAGATTTACACTGTAGTTATATTGTTAATATATCAATTAGATTATGTATTAATATATCAGAATATTTAGTATATAATACATGTTAATATATACTACACAATTATAATGTAATATAAGTTGTAATACATCAACATATTTTATGTTTATGTAATATATTAATTAAATTTATATAACAGATTATATTATTATAGTATGTATTGATATATGTTAATGTATATTATAATAAATAGTAATATAACAGATATATAGTGTTATATTTACAGTATGTTTATAAATAAATGCATTCACAAATATAAATATATAGTGCTTGATATTAAACTAACCACTTGATAACAAGCACACTCTTTAGACTGTTTCCCTCCCCTTCACACCTATCCCAGATATGAGTTCAAGTCTGAGCAAACTCCAGGAAGGACGCGGTGATGGACAGGGAGGGAGGCCTGGACCGCTGCCATTCTTTAGCAGCTGAGCCACCCGGGAAGCAATAAAAGAGGAATCGAAAGGAACTTAAATCAGTTGGGACACGGGAGAGCAGTGACTGGGATATGAAACTGGCATCTGAGAGAAGACAGACAGACAGGAGGCTGTGCAGACAGACAGGAGGCTGTGCAACCCCGGCATCTCTTCTGCTGCAAAATGACGATGAAATGTGACATCTCAGTGGCCAAGTGGCTGCTGAAGGGCCCGACACTGTGCCAAGTGCTTTCCGTGGACACCAGCATTTAATGCGCAGGTGAAGGCAAAGATATCATTCTTCCGCAGGGCACCGTAAGTGAGGCTGAAACCTCAGAGCTTTTGCTGAAGGGCACAGGAGTGAACAGGAGCCCTCGCTAGCTGCGATGGCAGAGCCCAAGAAATGGGGGCTCCATCTCGGGCATCCATACTTGCCAGGTGGTTCCTGCCCTCAACCACTCTTTTCCATGATTCTTTCCCCCCATAAGCCCCCCAAACCTCATCATGACTTGGGTTGGGGGGGTCACCCCCCAACTCTCCAAGTTTACGTTAACAAGCTAAGAGTATACGTGTCAGATGTCAGCAGACACGTAGCGTCTAAACTACAGTTGCAACGTTCTGTCCTCCAATCCTTGACCGATGCTGCGCTGCGATGACATCAGTTGCTCACTCGTGTCTGACTCTTTGTGACCCGCCATGGACCATATCCCGCCAGGCTCCCCTGTCCCTGGTGTCCAGGAGAGCATACTGGAGTGGGTTGCCATGCCCTCCTCCTGACCGATGCTATCCACTTCAGTATCTGATCTTACTCACTGCCTTCTTTCACACACAAACAGCAGCAACGCCATGGGAATCCCATTCATTAGAACGGCCACCACGCAGGGGCGATGAAACGGTAGCCGTCATCCACCTGAGTTTCTTGCAAATACCTTCGATTCATAAACCTCATCTCCCTGTAATGCGTAATTCACATATTTCGTATCACAAGAACAAAGGACTTAGGTGCACTGGATAAAAAGGATAAAACTTAAGAATTCTCGGGACTTCCCTGGGGGGGTGTGGGCGGGGTCCTGTGGCTGGGGCTCTGTGGTCCCAGTGGATAGGGTGGCAGGGAGGCAGGCAGGTTTGATCCTGGGTTGGGGAGATGGATCCACATGCTACAGCTAAGAGGTCCCCGCGTGCCATAACTAAAGATCCTGGGTGTTGCAGCTGAGATGTGGTGCAGCCAAATAAAGAGAGATTTACACTGTAGTTATATTGTTAATATATCAATTAGATTATGTATTAATATATCAGAATATTTAGTATATAATACATGTTAATATATACTACACAATTATAATGTAATATAAGTTGTAATACATCAACATATTTTATGTTTATGTAATATATTAATTAAATTTATATAACAGATTATATTATTATAGTATGTATTGATATATGTTAATGTATATTATAATAAATAGTAATATAACAGATATATAGTGTTATATTTACAGTATGTTTATAAATAAATGCATTCACAAATATAAATATATAGTGCTTGATATTAAACTAACCACTTGATAACAAGCACACTCTTTAGACTGTTTCCCTCCCCTTCACACCTATCCCAGATATGAGTTCAAGTCTGAGCAAACTCCAGGAAGGACGCGGTGATGGACAGGGAGGGAGGCCTGGACCGCTGCCATCCACGGGGTCACAAAGAGTCAGACACAACCTAGCAACTGAACAACCACACAAATACATTTAACATCTATTATACGTTTGTAAGTCAATATACACTCGATATGTATTTATTTGGATTCTTGCCCGGAGAATCCCACAGACAGAGGAGACTGGTCGGCTACAGTCCAGGGTGTCGCAAAGAGTCAGACATGAGTGGCTTAGGACACGCGCGCACACACAGGAATCCTTGTTCCCAGGCGCCAGGCTCATCGCACTGGAACAGCACTAAGTAAAGGAATCAATGTGTCAGACACATGACCCTTGCTAAGACCACCAACTTGGGAATCAGGTTACCATGGGAACATCAGCAAAGCAATGCTCAGCCTGTTCTGGTGCAGTCGCTCAGTCGTGTCCGACTCTTTGCGACCCCACGGACTGCAGCACGCCGGGCCTCCCTGTCCATCCAGCTCTCACGGCTTGCTCGAACTGCTGTCCATCGAGTCGGTGATGCCATCCAACCATCTCATCCTGTATCAACACTGGTACCAAGGAATTCCCTGACGGTGCAGTCAAAAAAAGAAAAAGAAAAACAGAAGCTGGTACCAGCGTGGCTCCCTTTACTTTCATGAACCCATGAAAAAGGTTCATCTCCAACTTCCCCCGTCCCCTTGCTCGACTTTTCGCCACTCCCAGTGGCTGGAGAGAGCTCACACCCAGCGTGCCAAGTGGCTGTGCGCTCCATCTCTTGCTGTCTTCCGGGGAAAGAAGAATCACAGAGCTGACGTGCAGAGACGGGGCAGGGTTTAAACCAGCTCGCAGCCCCACGATGTCTGGCTTCTCTTCACGGATGTGTCTCTGTCTCCCATGGGGCTCAGGAAAACAAAGAACCCCATCCCCTCACCCACCCCCGGGCATGGCTGTATGGGGATCTGGAATCCCCAGCTGCAACTCCATGCAAGTAAAGGAAAGCGACAACCAGCTCGATCATCTCCCAGTCATTTCCTCCCTCACTCCCTGCAAGAGCAAACCGGGTGTGTGTTCGACTCCTTTCTCAGCTCACACATGAAATCTGGCGAGTCAATCTAATTATTCTGGCTCCAATTTCCAATTCTATCAGTAAGCATCGACACAAGACAGGTCAAGGGCATTCCCTACAAGAGGCTAAAAATAAAGTTGTGCCTTCTTTGCCACCCCAAAGCTCCTAGAAGCCCCATGCCTGCAAAAATTTCAGACGGGAGTTTGCAACGATGCCTGGGAGGCCTTCCCAAGGCCCCGATGGTGGACACACATTTGCAAGTTTCTAATCTGTTACAGCTTTCTTGCATCACGTTGTTGTGGAGACGGATTCTGTTATAACAGTACGCTTCAATTCTCTGCTGAGCAGGAATTTATCTGACACCTCCCTCCTCCCGTCTCTCTGTGGCTTTATTTTCCACAGTTGGCACACAGAGTAATTCACACATTCACAAATATTTAAGGGAAAATTAAACTAAAAAAACCAATAAACTACTTGGAACCACAACATAATGCCTGCCTGTCTTTACTTCGAGGAATTTTTACATTAAATAAAGATGCAAAATCCAACCACCCCCCCTCCAACCGCCCCGGGGTTTTCAGTTTTCCAGAGAGCTTATTTCTGTGAATGATTTCAATCTAACTCCTAGGATAACCGTCTTTGGTACATTGCTAACACAACTGGCCCCCACCGAAATCTATGGTTTTTTTGCAAACAGGATAAAAATGACTTTCACGGAAAAGAAAGCATCATAGTTTCAATTTTTTCTTCTTCTTTCTGTTATTTATTATCCATGCTATCTGTCTGGCAAGCTGTCCTGAGCTTCCTTGGGACGCAGAGGCTGCAACAATTTGCAGTATCCTTCAAAGAAACAGCCGATTCAGTTTCCCGCCACCTCCCCCACCAAGGCCGCCTTGCTTGCCAGGTCGGTCTCAGTGCCAAACACGCCCGCGCATCCTGCCGCGGGGGAACCACGGAGGACACAGGACCTCGCTTGTTTGCCACCACCAACAGAGTCCTTTTCAGCCCAGCATTTCCAGGGCTCCCTTCCGTTCTACCCTCCAGCTGGGCGTGACGCTCACAGGTGTGGGGCATTACTTGTGACACCCCATCGTTGTCAGGTCCCACTGAAGCATTTTCCTTTGGAGACGAGGGTGCAGGAAAGCCAGGGGGACGGGTTACCATCTCCACTTGGGGTATGTGGGTGGCGGGCGGGTGGGGAAGGTTTACTGTACTCAGCAAAGAGTCTGAAGCACCTCATCACAGCCTTAGCGAGCAGCGGACCTTCCTCTGCAGTTTTACCCAAGAGGATCTGGGGCCCCGATACTGCCAATACCCTGGGGCTTCTTTCCAGGTGGTTCGGTGGTAAAGAAACAGCTTGTCAATGCAGAAGACGCAGGTTTGGTCCCTGTCGGGAAGATTCCCCAAAGAGGAGGGCATGGCAACCCACTCCAGGATTCTTGCCTGGAGAATCCCCGCGGAAAGAGGAGCCTGGCGGGCTGCAGTCCACGGTGTTGCAAAAGAGCTGGACGCGACTTAGAAACTCAACAACCTTTGTCAAGGCTGGTTGGCAGAAAAGGCCCTTTCCAGAGGCTGACGATCTTGGACCGTAAGTAAACAAACAGGAAGTGAGGCGGACACAGCCAGGCCCCCTGACCATCTCCCTATATGCTGGTGGACGGGGTTGGGGTTCCCATAATTCAAACTGAGAGGAAGCGGTGAACAGCAGGGAGGCATTGCCGGCTTCTCTCATTCAACCAGGAGACGCTCAGAGGCTGATCCGACAAACTTCACCGTCCCAAATCTGGCACCTGGTGGAGAAGCCACACGGAGGGTGGACACCTGGCTTGAGCCGACAACAAGCACCTTCTCTTCCTCTGGAAGACGGGGCTGCAGCCGTCTCTACTGTATGGAAGGACCAGGCCAGGCCCGGGAACCTGAAGCAGGGTTTGATCCCTGGTCCAGCAAGAGAGAGCCCCACCCCCCCGCATAGAGCAACTGAGTCCACGGGGCCGCAACTGCTACTGAGATGCACGTGCCTAGAGCCCATCCTCCGAAACAACAGAAGCCCCCCGAAATGAGAAGGCTGAACATCAGAACTGAAGCAGCCCCTGATCTCTGCAACGGCATAAACATAAACCCCATGTATGTAAGATTCTATAGATGTATAATTTTTTGAATGCACTTCACACATTTTGTGTGTGTGTGTGTGTGTGCACACTTTCACTTTATCAATTTGACAGCCAGAGGTTCACTGGGCCATAGCCATCTCACTTAGCACACATTTACATCATATCCAGGACTGGAACGTTCACAGCAGCGTGACTGACACTGTCAAACAGCAGAAACAACCCGTGTCCATGAACTGATGAATGGATGGGGAAGATACGGTCTGTCCCTACCACTGAAAGGACTGATATTGAAGCTCAAGATCCAATGCTTTGGCCACCTAATGCAAAGAGCTGGCTCACCGGAAAAGACCCTGATGCTGGCAAAGATTGAGGGCAGGGCAAGAGGGGGACGACAGAGGATAAGATGGTTGGGTGGCATCACCGACTCAGTGGGCATGAGTCTGAGTAAGCTCTGGGAGTTGGTGATGGACAGGGAGGCCTGGCATGCTGCAGTCCACAGGGTCTGAAGAGTCAGACCTGACTGAGCGACTGAACTGAACCAGGAAACAGGACTATTTGGCTATAAAAAGGAAGGACGCCATGGACACAGCCTACGACATACGTGAATCCTGAAAACATTGTGAGAAGTGAGAGAAACCAAGTCACAAAAGGCCATATAGCATATGATTTACGGGAAACGCCCAATACAGGCAAATCCACAGACATGCACAAGAGGTATTCAGCCGTGGGGGGTGCTGAGGAGAGCAAGAAAAAAGCAGGAAGTGATGGCTCTGGGGGATGGGGTTTCTTTGCAGGGAGGGAGGGCACTGCAAATACTCGAAAATTAAATTGTGGTAATAACTGTACAACTATGCGAGTACCCTGTTCTTGCTGCTCATTCGTGTCCAACTCTTTTGCGACCCCCTGGGCTGCAGCCCCGTCAGGCTCCTCTGTGGGATTCTCCAGGCAAGAATCCTGGAGTGGGTTGCCATTTCCTCCTCCAGGGGAATCTCCCTGACCCAGGGATCGAACCCCCGTCTCGTGTATTAGGCAGGTGAGTTCTTTACCACTGAGCCACCTGGGAAGTCCCTTCTGCACCCTACATGGCTACAAGGAGCCTGGGGTGCAGACGCTCCTCAACCTCCAGTGAGTGAACACATTTGAGAGCTTGCTGCAGCTCCTGGGACCTGGAATTCCCCCAGGAATTATGGAGCAAGCCTGATCCCCACGCCCGGGGCTCCTACGTGAAGGAGCTGTCTCATTTCTCAAAGGGAGTCCAGTGCAGCAGCGTCAGAGAGTCGGGACCAAAGCCGAGGAAGCACATCACAGGAAATGGATCCCTGGCAGGATGATGTATTTTGTGGGAAATCGGGTCACACCAGCCCCGACTAGCCACAGTCCAGAATTTCTTGATTCGTATTCAAGAACTCTCCGTCGAAGCAGAGTTCACAGGTTTCGAGAGCCATAAATCCATCTGCTCCAGCTTGAGTTTCACATGAAATTAATATTCTACCTACATCCTAGGCTAGGCAAAGACAAACAGCTCCAGATCGCAAAGTGACAGTGTTCCATGTAAGTAAACACTGTGAAAAAAGACTCAGCTGAAAACATACCTGCAGCTTAACTTCTGTGTTTTAGAGGAATGTATATTTTGGCTTCACACTCAACATTCAAAAAACAAAGATCATGGCGTCCAGTCCCACCACTTCATGGCAAATAGATGGGGAAGCAATGGAAACAGCGGCTGACTTTATTTTCTTGGGGTCCAAAATCACTGCAGATGGTGACTGCAGCCATGAAATTGGAAAGATGCTTGCTCATTGAAAGAAAAGCTATGACCATCCTAGACAGCGTATCAAAAAGCACACATATTACCTTGCCGACAAAGGTCCATCTAGTCTAAACTGTGGTTTTTCCAACAGTCATGTATGGATGTGAGAGTTGGACCATAAAGCTGAGCAGCAAAGAATTGATGCTTTTGAACTGTGGTGCTGGAGAAGACTCTTGAGAGTCCCTTGGACTGCAAGGAGATCCAACCAGTCCATCCTAAAGGAGATCAGTCCTGCATATTCACTGGAAGGACTGATGCTAAAGCTGAAACTCCAATCCTTTGGCCACCTGATGCAAAGAACTGACTCAATGGAAAAGACCCTGATACTGGGAAAAATTGAAGGAAGGAGAAAGGAACGATAGAGAAAGAGATGGTTGGATGGCATCACCGACTCGATGGGCGAGAGTTTGAGCAAGCTCTGGGAGTTGGTGATGGATAGGGAGGGCTGGCTGCTGCGGTCTGTGGGGTCGCAAAGAGTCGGACACGACTGAGCAACTGAACTGAACTGATATTTTGTAAACCAGATACTATGTGGCCACACGGAAAAATGTCTTTAAAGTGGGTGGAAAAAATTTTAAAGGTCAGGAAATACCCAGCCCTTTATCACTCTGAAATGCAATGCCTCCAATTAGAAGGTCTGTAAACCAAAGAATAATCAATAACGGAATTAATTTAACAAAGAAAAGTGTAGGCCAAAAGTGAACCACACTTCAGTGAATCACACTTAAAATTAATCAGCAACACTAAAAGGCAAAATGCGAACCCAGTGATGTCATTAATGTAACACAGAGACTATGTTAAACCGTGAATCCTGCTTCAAATTAATCAGTCACATAAACCAGAAAATCCACAGCAGTGAGAATCAGCCTTACTGATGAAGCTTTATCTTAGGTTTACAAAATAAAAAGCCGACGGCAGCGCCTTATTTAGTTTAAAAAAAATAAAAGTAAAAGGTAGCTGTGTGTTTTAAAAGACCCAAAGGTGCTACCAGAGTACTTCATTGAGCAAGGTAACTTGCCAGAGAGAATATACATTGTTTAACAGATTTTCAACTATTTCAATGGTCTTCTGTCAAGACTCCACGTCTGTACCCTACAATTTCCACCCCAAACCAAAACTCAGATCAAATATCTGCGGCACCCCTGGCAACCCCGTATCCTGCTCCAATCCTAGCATGCACCGCTCGAATGCCCTGCTTACCTGTGACAGAGGAACAGATAACCTCAACATCCATTCTGGGTTCCGACTCGGCAACCAAGTGTCAAAAGAAATTCATTTCAACTGCTTTGTCTGAAGTTCTCAGCTCATCGGAGCTGAAAGACATTGCTGTGCACCCCGTCAGCAAACAGCAACTGCTTGAGGATTTTAGCATTGCAATAACTGTGTCAGGACAAAATCAGATCCCAATGTAGAGCACTGATTTTTTTTTTTCTTGTAGATGATGCTTGAGTTATAGGCCTGTTTAGGAATCACAAGAACCGTTCACATAAACACTTCATCGCACTGATTGCAAAGTGTCTCAAAAGTGTATACACACAGCGCCGGAGCTGACAGTTTCGCAGAGAAGGCAAAGGAGGTGGTAACGGGAAGGCAGACTCAGGGGCCAGATGGGGGCCATTCACCCATCCCTCTTTGGGGCTGTGGTCAACTCCTAAGGAGGTGGTTTCCCTGGTGGCTCAGTGGTGAAGAATCCACACGCCAACGCAGGAGACACGGGTTTGACCCCTGGCCCTGGGAAGATCCCACACGCCATGGACCAACTAAGACTGTGCGCCCTAACTTCTAAAGCCCGTGCCGCTGAGAGCCAGTGCTCCAAAGCTACTGAAGACCCAGCACTCTAGCTCTGCACCACCAGAAGCGATGGCAGTGAGAAGCCCTCGCACTGGAGCTTGATAGAGAGGAGGCCCCGACCTCTGCAGCCGCAAAGCAAGCCCCAGCGCAGGGGTGCTGGAGTGAGCCGCCCTGCCCCCGCGACGACTTCCCAACCCGGGACCGAACCCGGGTCCCCCACACTGCAGGTGGAGTCCTTTTTTGTTTTCTGGTATTATCACTTTTTTTTTTCTTTTTTCCTTGTTTTAATTGGAGGCTACTTACTTTACAATACTGTGGTGGTTTTTGCCATCCATTGACATGAATCAGCCACAGGTATACACGTGTTCCCCATCCTGACCCTCCCCGCAGCCCCTTCCCCATCCCATCCCTCTGGGTCATCCGACTACACCAGCCCTGAGCACTCTTTCTCATGCATTGAACCTGGACTGGCGATCTATTTCACAAATGATAATTAATAGACATGTGTCCATGCTATTCTCTCAGATCATCCCACCCTCGCCTTCTCCCACAGACGCCAACAGTCTGTTCTTTACATCTGCGTCTCTTTTGCTGTCTCGCATATAGGGTCATCGCTACTGTCTTTCTAACTTCCATATGTATGTGTTAGTATACTGTATTGGTGTTTTTCTTTCTGACTTACTTCGCTCTGTATAATAGGCTCCAGTTTCAGACACCTCCTTGGAACTGTTTCCAATGTATTCTTTTCAATGGCTGAGTAATACTGCCTCGTGTATATGTGCCACGGCTTTCTTATCCATTCATCTGCCAATGGACATCTAGGTTGTTTCCATGTCCTGGCGATTGTAAACAGTGTGCAGGAGGATTCTTTACCAGCTGAGCCACCAGGGAAGCCCAGTGGAAGACCCAGCAGAGTTAAACAATAAATGAATAAGTGAAATTATGTACATTTTTAAAGACAGCTCGGGAGGAAGCCATCTCAGTGGAAAACAGCACAGGAGACGTCGGCCAGCCGGGTTCTGAACACGCCTGCCACGCATCCCAACATTTCCTCTACAGCTCTCTCCCGTGGAGGCCAACTGGAACGAGCAGGTGGGATGAATGAATAGAAGCTCATCTCAGAAGACAGGTCCTACATCAGCAGAGGACTGCGTTAAGGCACTTGAGGAAGAGTATATAAAAGAAGATTCTGGAGTTTTTCCGTCTGAGTACCATGGACCCCACACGCCTCCTAGAATCGCTTTCTAGGTCTAAAGAGTGGCCTCAAGCCAGATATAAAAGGACCCCCTCGCTTTATTTCTTTTGTCCAAACTGATGGATTATTTCGTGGGCTGTGTTGGGCCTTCCTTGCAGCATGTGATATAGTTCCCCAACTGGGGATCGTACCCCTGCCTTGGGAGCGTGGAGTCTTAGCCACAGAATCAGCAGGGAAGTCACGGGACCTAGCTTTAAAAGGGTTCTTCGCAGATCACTCAACTATCCATCCATGGGGTAAACAAACCATCACACACACACACACACACACACACACACACACACACGATGGAACATTATTTAGCCACAAGAAGGAAAACACAAGCTACCCCATCATGAAACTGCAAAGACATTTCACTGGATCAACTAAAACAGGCTCCAAAGGATGAATCTCACGTGATTCCATTTATATGTGGTGCTAGAAGTCTCGACTGCAGAGACATTAATATAAAGCAGAACCGTGGGTGCCAGGAGCTGGGAGAGGGGAACAGAGAGTTGCTGAAATGCATATGTAATGGCAGCTTGGAAAGATGGACAAGGTTCTACAGGCGGATGGTAGTGATGGCTGTCTAACAAGGTGAACGCACTTAAAGACAGTGAAAATCACTCAGTCGTGCCTGACTCTGTGTGACCCCATGGACTGTACAGTCCATGGGATTCTCCAGGTCAGAACACTGGAGTGCATAGCCTTTCCCTTCTCCAGGGGATCTTCCCAACCCAGAGACCAAACACAGGTCTCCTGCACTGCAGGCAGATTCTTTACCAGCCGAGCCGCCAGGGAAGCCCAAGAATACTGGAGTGGGTAGCCTCTCCCTTCTCCAGGGGAACTTCCTGATCCAGGAATGGCACCAGGGCCTCCTGCATTGCAGGCGTATTCTTTACCAACTGATCTATCAGGGAAGCCCATTTGGGGTCAGATAATTCTCTGGTGTGTGAGAAGGTGGGAGAGGCTGTCCTGTCCAGGGTGGGGTGTTTGGCAGCATCCTCAGAGGCCAGGGTCACCCCCTCCTATCAAATCAATCATACATGACAACAAAACATGTCTCTAGACTTTGCCAAGTGTCCTGGGGGCGTTAAAAGACTGCCCCCAGTCCTCAAGAAAGAGATCTTGAGGAACCGCCCATGTTTACGAAGAAAACCCGAAGGTAACACTAAGAAAAATAACACTCTGTGATCTGGTGTAAGAGTCAGAAGTAGTAACAGATGTCAGAGATGAAAGAAACCTGCCATCACCTTCAGGCCGTTTTACAACCAGAAGCTACAGCCAATTTCAAGAGCTTACTCTTGAATTTTAATTAATCGGAACTCAATGTCCATTTACACCTTCCCAGGTGGTGCTGAGCAGTAACGGACCAGCCCGCCAATGCAGGAAACATAAGAAGCATGGGTTCGATCCCTGGGTTGGGAAGATCCCCTGGACAAGGGAATGGCAATAGACCCACCCAGTATGCCTGCCTGGAGAATCCCCACGGACAGAGGAGCGTGGTGGGCGATAGTCCACGGGGCCGCACAGAGCTGGACACGACTGAAGTAACGTAGCACAGCACAATGTCCATTTGCATCAAGTTCCATAAAGAAGAGCCTCACTAGACTCCTGTTCCATCAGTTGAGGGCATGCCCCTGCAACAGCACCAGTTTTTGTGGGTTCGATAGGAAAGGAGGGCATGTCTGTGGGGCTCTAACTCTGTGTTCCAGGGATTCAAGAAGGCAGAGGTTGTTTGGATGAAAAGAACACTGAATAAAGCTCAAGCAAAGACTGGCAGCAAGGGCTGAATCACGCTGTCAAACCACACCTCAAAACACACTTTTCATCAGTGGGAGACCTCAGAAAATGAAACTGTACCACACCATTATCCATGCGGAATTCACGTCTTCAAATCAACTAGTTATGGTTGCCAGGACACCTGGATGCTTATGGCTTCTGGTAAGACAAATGAGCAACACCCTACGTCTAGCCTGTGGCACCCCAAGCCTGCCGAACAATACCCATGTCCCAACCCCTGCTACTGGAGAAGGCAATGGCACCCCATTCCAGTGCTCTTGCCTGGAAAATCCCATGGACGGAGGAGCCTGGTGGGCTGCAGTCCATGGGGTCTCGAAGAGTCAGACACGACTGAGCGACTTCACTTGCACTTTTCACTTGCATGCATTGAAGAAGGAAATGGCAACCCACTCCAGTGTTCTTGCCTGGAGAATCCCAGGGACGAGGGAGCTTGGTGGGCTGCTGTCTATGGGGTCGCACAGAGTCAGACACGACTGAAGTGCCTTAGCAGTGGCAACCCGTGCCACTGCCTGCACCATACCTTAGTACAAAAAAACTCCTGCAACCAGGTCTGTAACACGGCCGACCGTCCATATGAGATTCACAGAACATGCTGTTTTGCCCCTGCTACAGTTTCTGGTTCTAACCATCAACAATTCTACCGGGAATGTCTCCAGGCTCCAGGTAATCACCTGTCTCAGCATCACGGCTAATTCTAAATGCAGTCCTTTGAGCCCTTTCAGGATTTTATGAACAGAAAACAGTTGGTGAGAACAGGCCACCCATCTCCTTACACTAGGCCACTGGCACCTCACCCCAACAGACCAGTTTCAAACGGGGAAAGGAGTACAGCAAGGCTGTTTATTGTCATCCTGCTTTTTTAACTTCTATGCAGAGTACAGCCAAAGCTGTAACCAACCTAGACAGCGTATTAAGAAGCAGAGACGTTACTTTGCCAACAAAGGTCCGTCTAGTCAAGGCTATGGTTTTTCCCGTAGTCGTGTATGGAGGTGAAAATTGAACTATAAGGAAAGCTGAGCGCTGAAGAACTAACGCTTTCAAACTGTGGTGTTGCAGAAGGCTCTGGAGAGTCCCTCGGACTGCAAGGAGTTCCAACCAGTCCATCCTAAAGGAGACCAGTCCTGAATGTCCATTGGAAAGACGAGTGCTGAAGATGAACCTCCCAACACTTCGGCCGCCTGATGCGAAGAACTGACTCCTTAGAAAAGACCCTGATGCTGGGAAAGATTGAAAGCGAGAGAAGAAGGGGACGACAGAGGATGAGATGGTTGGATGGCATCACCAACTTGATGGACATGAGTTTGAGCAAGCTCTGGGGGAATAGTGAAGGACAGGGAAGCCTGGAGTCCATGAGGTCTCAAGGAGACATGGGGTCATATCTAGACGGAGCAGCTAAACAACAACATCACACAAAACGCTGCACTGGATGAAACACAAGCTGGAATAAAGACGGCAGAGAGAAATATCCACAAGCTGGAATCAAGATTGCAGGGAGAAATAGCAACAACCTCAGACACGCAGATGTTACCACCCTAATGGCAGAAAGATCATTCTTGAAAGGATAAAATTACGGAGCTGGAGAAGTCAGTGGCTGCCAGGAGCCACAGAGGGTGACCACGGAGTGGGGGCACGCAGGGGTTTTCCTGTGCCAGTGGCAGGGTTTCTGTGCTGGATTATGGTGGGGGTTACTTAAAGCTCCACATATGATTATAGCTCACACACTGTCCACATGCATGCACACACACACACACACACACACACACACACACACAAAAGCTGCTAAAATGTAGACCAGGGCTGCCTCAGGGCAAAACTGCGGATGTCAGTTTCCTACTTTTGATCACATAGTATCTTCACCAAAGACCAGGGAAGGTGGGGGAGAGTACCCTAGACCTCAATTTGCTATTGTTTTTGCTTCCCAGATGCCTAGGGCAGAAGATGTAAGAGACTGTGGTCGCAGTCCCTGGGTGGGGAAGATCCCCTGGAGGAGGGCGTGGACAATTCCCTCCAGTGAGAATCCCATGGACAGAGCAGCCTGGCGGGCTATTCGTTTCATGGAGTCGCAACGAGCGGGACACAACCGAAGCACTTGAGCACACAGGCCCAAGTTATTCTTGCCACGTCTTGTGAGTCTGGTGTTATTTCAAAACAGAAATCGTTAAAAAGTAACAGCGTCTGACTGATGAACAGATACATCAAACGTGGGCTATTCATCCAGTGGAATGGGGTCTGGTAACCAAAACGAACGCGACGACACGGCTGAACCTTGAAAACGTTCCACCGAGAGAAAACCCAGCCATCCACGACGCGCACACACACTGCGTGACTGCACTCACACAAAACATCCAGAATGAACAAATCCAGAGACGCTGACCGTCGGCGGGTGGGAACTGGGGACTGCGGGAGGCCTGAACAAGGAGGGAGTTCTCATGGGTCCACGGGGTTCTTTGGGGAGCGAGGAAATGGTTTACAATCAGTTGTGGCGATGGTTGCGGAGCTCTGTGAATATTCTAAACACCACTGAAGCACACACTGAATGGGTGAATTGTCCACTATGTGAATAACAACACAATCAAGTTGTTAACACAGTAAGGCCATGTCTGGCAGACAAGTTGTTATGTAGGTATCTTGCCATGATTTACTGTTATTTCTTCACCCCAGGAGGCCGGGGGGAGGGGGGTTGGTTGAAAAGGTCATCTATGATACTGTTTCAAATTACACAAGTCCATCTGTTACTGATGGGTAGTTCATTCTGAAGGAGATCAACCCTGGGATTTCTTTGGAAGGAATGATGCTAAAGCTGAAACTCCAGTACTTTGGCCAGCTCATGCGAAGAGCTGACTCATTGGAAAAGAGTCTGATGCTGGGAGGGATTGGGGGCAGGAGAAGAAGGGGATGACAGAGGATGAGATGGCTGGATGGCATCACTGACTCGATGGACGTGAGCCTGGGTGAACTCCGGGAGTTGGTGATGGACAGGGAGGCCTGGCGTGCTTCGATTCATGGGGTCACAAAAAGTCGGACACGACTGAGCGACTGAACTGAACTGAACTGATGTAACCCCAGGCGTGTCTAGGTAAACAGAGATAGCAGCTCTGATGCTAAGAGAATCAGAATCAGACTCCTCTGGGCTCTGTGCAGGCAGGGTTAACATCAGGGTCCCTGCCTTTTCCTTAGGGAAGCCTGGCATGCTGCAGCCCACAGGACTGCAAAGGGTCGGATATGACTGAGCGACTAAACAACAATAACCCCCATCACTCCCCTGCATTCCACCAGGCTGACTTATCAACCTTTCCCTTAAAAAAAAAAAATCATCTCTCTTATTGCTCGTTCCTCGCCTTTGCCCATAGAGTCCCCTATCTAAAACGCACATCTTCACTATGCATTCAGATCCCAAGCGCCACCACAGCCAGCCCAAGTCTCCCCTTCCAGACGAAGGTCCAGCCTTCCTCAGCGGCTGCAAGGCAGGTTAGTAGCTCCTTCCTGGGAATTCTCACAGCAGGAGATGTCTGCACCGTCCATGGCACACCCATCCATGCCACGGCTTTCTAGGACCTGTAACGCCTGCCCCAAAACACGAGACACATCTCACTTAATCTCTGCACACTCCGCAATGCTCCAGAAGCTAAGAGATTGAGAGAACGGTCAACCCCAGAAACAGAAGACTTTCATCATAGAGGGGTCTTGAAAAGGAAGTTCTTGATGTGGGTGAGAGCCAGGCCTTGCTGCAAGCTGGGTGCAGCAACCAAGATTAGATGATGGCTCCTGACCCCAGGGGTCCCCGTCCTAGGACCCCTGCCTGGGCTCTCTGTGCTCCCACGACAGTCCACGTGGGGCTCAGACAGAAGGAGAACGCCTCCCCAGGGGCCCCCAGCACAGGCCACTCGGCCTCACGATGCTGTCCAACAAGGTGTTCATGCTGAGTTCTGCCTGGACCACAAACTAGGCTGTGGAGGTCTGTCGCTTCCAAACACATACAAGACAAGCATCAAAAAAGGAAAAACACACAACCACCTCTGTTTCCCATAAATCAGCCATCTGAGGGAAAAAAAGTGCCTGAAACATTCACGGGAACGTGAAACCATGAAAGAAATAACCATCTCCATCTCTCTTTCCTAAAATTTCTGACGTTCCAAACGCGCTATGAAACGGGAGTTTATTACAAACTGCCAACACAGACAGATACACAGCATGTTCTGGTTACCAAATCAACTATTACAAGACCTCTTGAGAAATTACTGTTTCTGGTACATACAGCCAATAAGTAATAGTAAATTTTTTTAAAAAAACATGGACCAGTTGACTGGATACTTCATTATAAAATAAGAAAGAAATCCATTTTACAATTTTACTTACTCAAGAGACAAATGTAGGCAAATCTCGTCTTCCTTCTGGGGTTTATTTTTAGGCCTGTTTTCTGTCTTCGGTTACCTGTCAACAAAAATACATCCAAAATCAGGCAAAAAAAAAAGAAGTCAATGAAACCCACTCCAGTACTCTTGCTTGGGAAATCCCACAGACAGAAGAGCCTGGTGGGCTACAGCCCCTGGGGTCTCAAAAGAGTTGGACACAAGTTAGTGAGTAAACAACAAACTGCACTTTATCACACCGAGTATTTTTTAACTTTTTTTTTCTTTAATGCAGTAAATATTACAATAGAATCTGGAAAATAGATCCTGGTGAATTCAATAAAAATTGCCAGATCTCCTTTGTGGCCATTCAAAAACAAAAAAAAGTCAACCAAACCATCTCAACTACATTCTCAACCGTTCAAAGATTTTGCAGATTTCTGAAGCAGGGGGGGTCTTAGGAAGCTGAAACACTAACAGCGTCAGATGGCAACCACCGTCGGTGAAATTCAGTCTTTTCTCTCTGTGCATACAGTGAGCCTGTTCACACGAAATCTGTTCAAAACTCTCAGTCTCAAACTAGTTATGATCACCTCACTAGACATTCCAATCACCCCAAAACACGAGACACATCTCACTCATCTCTGCACGCTCCACAGTGCTCCAAAAGTAAGAGACTCAAAGAGTGGTCATCTAGCCAGCTCTCCCTGGTCTCTAAGCACCTTAAAACACACTAAATGAAAACCACAGGTTATTTCTCGCTCGATTCGATGCAACTTGGCACATTCTCACTGAGAACCCCACGTCCAGCCGTGTGGAAAGAGCAAACGCCGCTCGGCGACGCTGCTGTTGGCATCACTGGTGCTGGGGCTGGGGGCAGAGGCAGTAAGGATGCCTTCCAGGTTCAGAGCTCGAGCAAAAGGTGGGATGTTTGGGAAGTCGGAGTGGAGGAGAGAGCAAAGGCTTTTGAAGGTGTGAACTTCTCCTGAAACCCCTGTTGGCTCTCCCACTCTCTGAGCGGATTCTGAACTAGGTGATCCCACACGTCTGAGCCGGTGGCAGAGGCCACATTCCCAGAGTAAGGTCTGTGTAACCAATGGACTTCCCTGGTGGCTCAGATGGTAAAGCATCTGCCTACAATGCGGGAGACCCAGGTTCAATCCCTGGGTCGGGAAGATCTCCGGGAGAAAGAAATGGCAACCCACTCCAGTATCCTTGCCAGCAAAACCCCATGGACAGAGGAGCCTGGTGGGCTACGGTCCATGGGATCGCAAAGAGTCAGCCATGAGTGAGTAACTTCGCTTCACTTCACTTCAACCGTGACCCTTGGAGCTGTGGGCCTGGCTGGGACACACCTGGGGTGGGATTTCTCCTCCTCATCAGTACTGGCATTGGGACCAGATCACTCTACACGGTGGGCTTTCCAGGTGCTGCTTGTGGTAAAGCCACCTGCCCAGGCACTGGACGTTGAGATGCCCCTGGGGGAGGGCATGGCAACCCACTCCAGTATTCCTGCCTGGAGAATCCCAGGGACAGAGGAGCCTGGTAGGCTACAGTCCATGGGGTCGCAGAGAGTCAGACACGACTGAAGTTAAGTGATATCACATGCCATCACTTATACATGGAGTCTTAAAAAAAAAAAAAAGTAACACCCTGGCCATCTAGTGGTTAGTGGTCTGACCTCTTACTGCCCAGGACCCCAAATCAATCCCTGGTCACGGGGGAAACTAAGATTTCACAAGCTGTGCAGCACAGAAAATTCATAAACAATTTAAAAAAGACAAAGGAATGCTACAAAGGAACTTCTTTACAAAAGAGAAACAGACTCACAGACACAGAAAACAAACGGATGCTTACTAAAGGGGGAAGAACGGCTGGGATAAATGAGGAATTGGGGAGGAAGATATACACACTACCATGAAAACATATAAAATGGAAACAACGCTAAATTGCAGAGCACGGGGAATTATAATATGTTTCTCATAACCTATCATGAGAAAGAATCTGATCAAGGAATAGATTCGACGGTATTTCTACAAATGTAAAGGCCACCACTGAACCCAGAGGAGGAGGATCTGGCCAGTGAGACAGAGACACAAGCCCGCAGCCATGTGGGATGAAAACCCCAGAGAGGGCGGGGTTCCTGGCTTCTAGTAACAGTCACCACTCAGATTACCAGGGGAAGACTAGCAAGTAACCGCCACCGAGACGGAGGACTGAACAGGGACCGTGGCTGACAGGATGACAAAAACAAATACACGCCATCTTCTCTGCATCTGCTCCCTGCATGGAAGAAACCTAGGAAGACTTCAAGGAGGCGGCGGCATCTCTTGCCGAAAGAAGTCAGGTGAAGAGGAAGGTAAAGCGGCTGCCACAAGAAGAGGGCATGCAGGTTTCCCAAAATGTCAGAGGGCAGGTGCTCAGAAAAGAGGATGCTGAGAGCAGGCTACGGGAGGGCTGGTTGGTGGGGGACAAAGGGGAGCCCCACACAGCGCAGGAAAGAGACCCCTCTCCTCCACTGCACAATCAGCATAGACGAACCTCAGTCGTGGGGCCACCCAGCCTAAGAACAGCTGCTAGCGGTGGTGCATGCTGGCTCCAGGGCTGCCCAACAATCAGAGCCGGGAGACCAGGGGACGAGTTCAGTTCAGTCGCTCAGTCGTGTCCGGCTCTTTGCAGACCCCACGGACCGCACCACGCCAGGCTTCCCTGTCCGTCCTCAACTCCCGGAGCGTGCTCAAGCTCCTGTCCACTGAGCTGGTGAGGCCATCCACGCCTCTCATCCTCCGTTGTCCCTTCTCCTCCCGCCTTCCACCTTTCCCAGCATCAGGGGCTTTTCAGATGAGTCAGTTCTTCGCATCGGGTGGCCAGAGTATTGGGGCTTCAGCAGAGGACCAGAGCCAGGCTGCTTTCTGACTTGGCCTCAAACCATCCCGAATCCCCTTACCCCTCAAAGGAACACATCTGGACCACCAGGAATTGGGGTTAAAGGGCACCTCGTGAACTTCCAGTCTTGCTCTTTTTGACCCCACCCCCCCACCACGTGTTGTCTAAGCTTACAAGGAAGGGCCCACCCTCTTGGCAGACAGTGCTCAGAACCCCGTAACTCAGTTTCATTTCAGTCACTCAGTCGTGTTCGACTCTTTGCGACCCCGTAAACCACAGCATGCCAGGCCTCCCTGTCCATCATTAACTCCCAGAGTCTACCCAAACTCATGTCCATCGAGTCAGTGATGCCATCCAACCATCTCATCCTCTGTCATCCCCTTCTCCTTCTGCCCTCTACCCTTCCCAACATCAGGGTCTTTTCAAATGAGTCAGCTCTTCGCAACAGGGGGCCAAATACTGGAGTTTCAGCTTCAACATCACCCAGGACTGATCTCCTTTAGGGTGGACTGGTTGGATCTCCTCGCAGTCCAAGGGATAACTCTATCAAAGGGCTGACAAAAGGTGCCCCATGCACAATCCACTCCACTGCTCCATTCTCTCTTCCTTCCACCAAACCACTATGCACATATATTTAGTTTTAAAAAAAGGAAAAAGTTAAAAAAATAGAGAGAGAGAGAAACAGACTTACGAGCCTCACTTTGCTCCTGATTAATTATAAGAAACTCTCTCCGGACCAGAGACTCCTCAGCTGTGAAATGAGGGTATTAAATTATTTATGAGGTTTCATCCACATCAAAAAGGAAAATCGGAGGAACCATTTTCCTGTTGACTTCCTTGGTAAATTCTAAGGGAAAACACCTTGCAGGGAACTGAGGATTTGCAAAGGGATTGCGCTGGGAGGACTTGGTGGGGGGTGAGGTGGGGTGGGTGGCAGACGGGTGTGAAGAGGAATTCATCTGTGTTCCACAGCCACCTGAGCACAGAAATGCATCCAAGGCAATTTTTCCCCCCTCCTCTGAAGTTGCCATAATGATTAACATGTTCACCCTGGAGAAACTCAAGTTGTAGAGTCATGGGGAAAAAAATGCAAAAAATCTAAAATATGTTTCCCGAAACCACGGAGCATGACACGGAAGCTGCCGTTTCTTCCCGAGTCCTCTTCTTCTTCTTCTTTTTTTTTTCAAAGAGAGCCGGGAATTAACCCGGCAGCTAAGATACATTCCGGCTGGACGGGTCTCAAGGCCAGAGAATTTGCACCACTTCATTTGCTACGGAGTTGCAGAGTTCAGGTTCTGTATGATGCGGCTGTTGTTTCCTGCACTATCAATACCGCCCAGCGCTTTTTATATATTCGGATGACTCAGTCCATATTAGATTTTTTTTTAATTTACTTTTAATTGGAGGATAATTGCTTTACAACACTGTGTTACTTTCTGCTGGACAACAATGTGAACCTCCTTCTCCTCCCCTTACCCCACGCCAACCCTCTAGGTCATCACAGAACAGAGAGCTGGGCTTTCTGTGCTCCACAGGCAGCTTCCCAGGAGCTAGTTATTTTACCCATGTACGTGAAAAGTGAAAGGCGCCCAGCCGTGTCTGACTCTTTGCCGACCCCGTGGACTTGTACAGTCCAGGCCAGGATACTGGAGTGGGTAGCCTTTCCCTTCTCCGGGGGATCTTCCTGATCCAGGAATCGAACTGGGCTCTCCCGCATTGCAGGCAGATTCCTTACCCGCTGAGCTACCCGGGTGACACACGGTGGTATTGTGTATATAGCAGAGCCACTGTCTCAGGTCACTCCACCCTCTCCTTCACCCGCTGTGTTCCCAAGCCTGTCTCTATTCCTGCCTTGGAAACAGGTTCATCTGTACCACTTTTCTAGATTCCTACCAGGCTCCTGCATCCGTGGAATTTTCCAGGCAAGAGTACTGGAGGGGGTTGCCATTTCCTTCCCCAGGGGATCTTCCCGAGTCAGGGATTGAACCTGGGTCTCCCGTGTTCCAGGCAGACGCTTTCTTCACCATCTGAGCCACCAGGGAAGTCCTCAATTCCATATACCTGCCTGAATACACGACATTCGGTTTTCTCTTTCTGACTGACTTCCCTCTGAATAACACGCTCTAGGTTCAGCCACCTCACTAGAAACATCAGTTCAGTTCAGTCGCTCGGTCATGTCCGCCTCTTGGCGACCCCGTGGACCGCAGCACACCAGGCTTCCCTGTCCACCACCAAGTTCCGGGGCTCGCTCAAACTCACATCCATCGAGTCACTAGAATCTGCCAGATGGTAAATCCTTTAAATCTGTGCTTTCTCCAATGGTGCTAATTCTGTCCCCTGCCCTCCCCAGCCCCAGCCACCGTCACTGGACACCAGGCCAGGCCTGGAAACATTTTCAGCCTCAGGACTGCGGGAAGAATGTTACTGGCATCAAGTGAGGCCAGAGATGTTGCTGAAACTCCTACAGCACATAAAGCAGCTCCCTTCATAAACAGCTAGTAATAGCCAGCTCAAATGTCAGTATCGCCACAGCGGAGAAATCCTCATTTGAACCATACTTAACAAAAAAGAAACCTTATTTAGTGGTGCGGGGTCTTAGTCATAGCATGCAGACTCTTTAGTTATGGCATGTGGGATATATTTCCTGAAGGGAGATTTAACCCAGGGCTCCCTGCGCTGGGCAGGGGGAGTCTTAGCCACTGGACCACTGAGGAAGTGCTCATACTAACATCTCTGTAATTCTGCAGAAGGTATATACTGTGCATCATGCTTATTCTTTTCAAACTAACAGAATACATACACTACAGGTGAAGCAAGACTCCCCATCTCAGCTGCAGACGTTCCAGCATCATCTATCCTCAATTCTGCTCTCCAAAGCAACCACATTCGAATCATAGAATCGTTTCTACAATTGGCAATATGCCTTGTCATGGACTCACATGATTCTAAATAAGCTGCTGTGCGATATACCCTATCAACTTTAGAAATCACTTACTTGCTTTTCTCACATACGGATGAAGATTTTGTTTTGGTAAATTCCGCTTACTCCTTGGAAGAAAAGTTACGACCAACCTAGACAGCGTATTAAAAAGCAGAGACACTACTTTGCCAACAAAGGTCCGTCTACTATGCTTTTTCCAGTAGTCATGCATGGATGTGAGAGTTGGACTATAAAAAGCTGAGCACAGAAGAATTGATGCTTTTGAACTGTGGTGTTGGAGAAGACTCTTGAGAGTCCCTTGGACTGACTGCAAGGAGATCCAACCAGTCCATCCTAAAGGAACTCAGTGCTGAATATTCACTGGAAGAACTGATCATTCATTCAGTTTGAAGCTGAAATTCCAATCCTTTGGCCAACTGATGCAAAGAACTGACTCATCTGAAGAGACCCTGATGCTCAGAATGATTGAAGGCAGGAGGAGAAGGGGACGACAGAGGATGAAATGGTCTGATGGTATCATCAACTCCATTGGTATCAATGGACATGAGTCTGAGCAAGCTCCAGGAGTTGGTGATGGACGGGGAGGCCTGGCATGCTGCAGTCCATGGGGTCGCACAGAGTGGGACACGACTAAGCAACTGAACTGAACTGAACTGAAATTCCCACCAGCCATCCTGGCTTACCCTCCCACATTTTTCCAACAGTGTAACATGTTTTGGTTACATATAAACTCTGCTGCTGCTGCTGCTGCTGCTGCTGCTAAGTCGCTTCAGTCGTGTCTGACTCTGTGCGACCCCATAGACAGCAGCCCACCAGGCTCCTCCATCCCTGGGATTCTCCAGGCAAGAATACTGGAGTGGGTTGCCATGTCCTTCTCCAATGCATGAAAGTGAAAAGTGAAAGTGAAGTCCCTCAGTTGTGTTGGACTCTTAGTGACCCCATGGACTGCAGCCTACCAGGCTTCTCCATCCATGGGATTTTCCAGGCAAGAGTACTGGAGTGGGGTGCCACTGCCTTCTCCCATATAAACTCTACACAGACTATTTTGACAATGGATCAGGCACTTTCAGGCAAACAAGCGTTAGGGTGATGATACCTTTCTTAGGTCTAACTCTTTAATTTTCCTGGGATGATTTGGCCGCCTCCGTTTTTCTTTGATAATTCCTCCAACAACCTTCCACCGTCTTCCAATTTTTCACTCAGATAACCTGGCTGTTCTCTGTTCACTCCAAC
>SJYC01116741.1:0-60796 GCA_006408675.1 Madoqua kirkii | reverse complement strand
CTCTTTAATTTTCCTGGATGATTTGGCCGCCTCCGTTTTTCTTTGATAATTCCTCCAACAACCTTCCACCGTCTTCCAATTTTTCACTCAGATAACCTGGCTGTTCTCTGTTCACTCCAACCACTGCTCTCCTGACCCCCCAAATATATATATATACACACACACCAAACCTTCCTCCTGAAATTCCTGGATTCTGCTCCAGTCTCCACTTGTCAGAGTGAGATCCGCTGAGACCAGATGCCCCAAGATCACACCACCAGCGTCGTGACAATTCCTTCCGCCTCTGTTTCAGGGACCCCAAGTCTCCCTCCTTCCTTGGTTTACTGTCTCCTTTAGATGGAACCCATTCTCTAGCAGCTTCCTGAGAAAAGTGATGTATGAAACCCAGAAGCCTGCTGATACTGCTGAGTATGGACAAATCTCTCTGTGCTTCTCTGAATTAACAACCCGCGAGGGAATGAACGCAAAAATCTGAGTGAAAATAAGTTTTCACAGAATTCTAAGCTCAGTCTGTTTTCCGACTTAAGAAATATGATGGCATTCTGATTCCAGGCCCTTCTGTGACTCTTTTCCATCCCCCCCCAAAAAAAGGCACTTAAGACGCTGCCTTTATCCCTGATTTTCTACAATGAAATGCTGATGAGATGTCAAGTAGTAATTTTTGATATGCTTAATTTCTACTCTCCGTTCTAGTCATTTGGTTTGAAACTTCTGTCTTCTTCAGATTGGAGATTCCCCTCCTTCCCTCTGTCTCCTTCCCTTCTGTTTCCCTGGAATACTTATTAGGCAAAATCTGAATAACCATCTCTCATCTATCTGACAAACGTTCCTGCACTGTATCTTTGCTGCCTAGTAAGGTATTCATTTACTTTCTATCTGAGAAGTAAAGGGCTTCCCCGCCAGCTCAGCTGGTAAAGAATCTACTTGCAATGCAGGAGACCCCAGTTCGATTCCTGGATCCGGAAGTTCCCCTGGAGAAAGGATAGGCTACCCTCTCTAGTATTCTTGGGCTTCCCTGGTGGCTCAGCTGGTAAAGAATCCATCTGCAATGCGGGAGGACCTGGGTTCAATCCCTGGGTTGGGAAGACCCCCTGCAGAAGGGAATCCCACTCCAGTATTCTGGTCTGGAGAATTCCATGGACTATATAGTCCATGGAGTCACAAAGAGTCGGACATGGCTGAGTGACTGTCACCGGGAAGTAAGGGCTTCCAGGTGGCGTTCGTAGTAAAGAACCTGTCTATCAGTGCAGGAGACCAAAGAGACCTAGATTCAGTCGCTGGTTCGGGAAGATCCTCTGACGTAGGAAATGCCAACCCACTCCCATATTCTTGCCTGGAAAATTCCACGGGCACAGGAGCCTGGCGGGCTACAGGCTTGCAAAGAGTCAGACACGGCAGAGCATGCACACAAGTCTGGGGATTCGTTCAGCCGTGTGTGAGTACTGAGCAGCTGAGAAGTGGGCAGTACAACTGAGGCGCTGACTTTAACTGGAATTTGCTTTTCATTAATTTAAGTTTAAAGAGTCACACGTGGCCGGGGGCTACCATGTGTGATGGCACAAAGCTAAAGATGATGACCAAGAGGAAAACAAGGCAACCGAGGAAGGTCAGTGCCTTCAGCATCGACCCGAAGATGATATTAAACATGGAACAAAAAGTGACGGCGACTTCTAAATCCCCTCGGTTACTATTTCCAGCATGAGGTCCCAGGATGTAATTCCTTAGGAGTCTCCTTCCTCGGAAGAGTGGAGGACCTTTCAGCATGATGTCAGTCAGACAAGCAGAAGCAGTGTCTGCCCGTACGATGTTTTATTATACCCGGTGTGTAAACAGGGCAGCCAAAGGTCCTTTCTCTCCTGAGGAGGAGACAGGAAAGGAAAGTTGCTCAGTCGTGTCCAACTCTTTGTGACCCTGCCAGGCTCCTCTGTCCATGGGATTCTCCAGGCAAGAAGATGGGAGCGGGTAGCCTTTCCCTTCTCCAGGAGATCTTCCCGGACCAGGGATCGAACCCAGGTTTCCCGCGTTGCAGGCAGATTCTTTGCCATCTGCGCCATGAGCAAAGCCCAGGTCGCCTCCGTATTTCGCAGAAAAGAGGAATCTGTGTCGTAGTCACAGCAGCACAGCATCAAGTAGAAGCGAAACGTTAAAAATAACAAAACTCAAGGGACAGATCACAGGTAAGTTGCAGATGGCAACTTCTTCGAATGCCACCCCTGACGGCTGTCACGGAGCCCTGATCTCAGCACACTTGGCAAGAGAACACAGCTCTCTACACGTGTTCTAGCAAAAAGACTCTGCTTCTGCGTGATGGGTGCTCCAAGGAACAGAAACTAGAGCAGCTGGCAAAGGCCTTCTCTGTGCGTTCACGCACTCACTCATTCAACAAACGTCACAAACATCACAATCTGGCATCCATCTATGATTGGTAAACAGAGACAGGAAACACAGCAAAATCAAACCCGACAACCCGCCACAAAGCTGCCCAGCGTCTTATTTGATCAGAACCACCGGGAACCGCTTTATGAAAGTCCAGAGCAGAACACGGCCGGCATGACCCAGCTGCGCACTGACAGCAAAGAGCAGGATCGCCATGCAAAAAAAGTCGCCCTTCTTACTTCCACTCTGAAGAAACACAGCCACACTAGCATTCTAGCGAAGTGAAGTCAAAGTCGCTCAGTCGTGCCCGACTCTGCGACCCCATGGGCTGTGTCCGCCAGGCTCCTCTGTCCATGGGATTCTCCAGGCAAGAATCCTGGAGTGGGTTGTCATTTCCTTCTCCAAGGGATCTTCCCAACCCAGGGACTGAACCCAAGTCTCCTGCATTCCAGGCAGACTCTTTACCGACTGCGCTATAGCTAGCACTGGCACTCCAGGTATAGGGAAATAAACATTCAGGAAACACCGATCATTTTAAATTTAAGGATCAACAGGGAAACACATTTTCTTGATCTACTGTTCTGCTAAGTCACTTAATATGCACTCTGGCCCACAAAGTGATGTCTTTTTATGCTTGTAGATTTTTTACAAGCTCAGTGTTTAAAAGTATGAGTTATTCAAACAAGGACACTAATCAAGACATTTATATAAACTTGATTTCTTCCTCGATGCATTATGACACTAATAACAAGAACTTCATCTTGTAACTGGCAAAATCAATGCCCGCGAGCCTGTACTGACGTGTATGAGCACATATACATTGAAATATAGGCACATGCATCATTTACTTCACTGGAAGGACTGATGCTGAAGCCGAAGCTCCAATACTCTGGGCCACTTGACGCGAAGAGCTGACTTGCTGGAAAAGACCGTGATGCTGGGAAAGACTGAAGGCAGGAGGAGAAGGGGACGACAGAGGATGAGATGGTTGGATGGCATGACCGATGCGATGGACATGAGTTTGCTGCAAAGTCCAGGAGATAGTGAAGGACAGGGAAGCCTGGTGTGCTGCAGTCCATGAGGTCGCAAAGAGCTGGACACAACTTACAGACTCAACAGCCACCAGCACGGCAGCCGGCTGAACCATACACACGTCACTCGTAACAAATGAAAAGTGCCTTCCCAACTCACGCCACGATAGGCCAAATAAATTTCACACGGAGAGACTAAGACGGGGCTTGTCACCTGAAAATATGGTATGAGACAGGTAATAGAGCATGACCCAACTGGTCTTCTAATTATACAACCACCCAGAGCCACTATCAACAGAAAAAAAAAAGAAAAAAAAAGCCATGACAACTTTTAATAAGCTATCTACCAGTCGCACAGAATATGTTGGCAGGCAATTTTATTTGGTGGCGTGAAATTTTATTTAACAAGAGAAAACGAATCACAGCACTTAAAGAGGCTATATGAAAGCATTAGGGTAACATGATCCTTTTCTTCAGCCAACTGTCCATCAACAGCCACTAGGATCTCTACACAGAGAACCACGCCAAAATAACCTTCAGGTGAGACATCAGTGTCTGGTTTACAGATGACAGTGTGAGCGCACCACAGGGTAGAAAACAATCCTAAATTAAAGAGGCTATATAAAGCATTAGGGTAACATGATCCTTTTCTTCAGCCAACTGTCCATCAACAGCCACTAGGATCTCTACACAGAGAACCACGCCAAAATAACCTTCAGGTGAGACATCAGTGTCTGGTTTACAGATGACAGTGTGAGCGCACCACAGGGTAGAAAACAATCCTAATTAATCTCATCTCCCAAAGCAGTCTCTCCACGTTTTGCAATGAGCCATTAAGAGAACTTTTTTTTCCCCCTGATGTGGACCATTTTTCAGCCTTGATTGAATTTGTGACCACATTGCTTCTTGCTTCAGTCTTCGCGTCTAAGCAGTCCTCTTCAACGTAATTGTCAAATCGTCATACGTTTCTGAGCAGCATATGGCGCCGGCGTTGACGTTGCCGTTTCTGTCATCTGCAAACACTTGCTACTCCCTCCCCACCTCACCTGGAAAGCGCAACCGTATGGTCCTCCATTTCATTTAACGACACCGCTCTAAGAAGATCCCTCGGGAAGACGATTCAATTCGACTCTGTGCTTACATAAACACCTCAGAATCCAGGACACCAAGGGCAACGATCAGCTCATTCAAGAACAGAGTCTGAAAACGCAGGCGCACACACACCTTCCGATTCACAGATCTAAGTTCTTCTGCAACTGTTGCCTCCGTATTTAGGACATCAGAAAGATATCCCTGGTCATGGATGTAGCATGTATATATATATATGTATGTATAGCATACCGTGTGTAGAATGGATCGCTGATGAGGAACTGCTGTATAACACGACAGAGCCCAGCCAAGGGCTTTGTGATGACCTGGAAAGTTGGAATGGGAGAGTGGAAGCAGGTTCCAGAGGGAAGGGATACATGTATCAGTTCAGTTCAGTTCAGTCGCTCAGTCGATACTATCCGACTCTTTGCAACCCCATGAAACACAGCATACCAGGCCTCCCTGTCCATGACCAACTCCCAGAGTTCACCCAAACCCATGTCCATCGAGTCAGTGATGCCAGCCAGCCATCTCATCCTCTGTCGTCCCCTTCTCCTCCTGCCCCCAATCCCTCCCAGCATCAGGGTCTACTCAAATGAGTCAACTCTTCGCATGAGGTGGCCAAAGTCTCAGAGTTTCAGCTTTAGCATCAGTCCTTCCAATGAATACCCAGGACTGAGCTCCTTTAGGATGGACTGGTTGGATCTCCGTGCAGTCCAAGGGACTCTGAAGAGTCTTCTCCAACACCACAGTTCAAAAGCATCGATTTTTCGGCACTTCAGCTTTCTTCATGGTCCAACTCTCACATGACTACCGGAAAAAACCGTAACTTTGACTAGGCAGCCCTTCGTCGGCCAAGTGATGTCTCTGCCTTTTAACATGTTACATAGGCTGGAGACATTCCTGGTTGCCACAACTGGGGCTGAAACCGAGGGTTTCCCACCACCAGCAAGCGCTGACAGCTCGCAGAACACACATACCTGCCATCTGTCCACACCTGGCTCACGCACACAGCCCAGACTCTTGTCTGGCCCAGCCACAACCCAAGCCCACCTCCTCCCCCACCTGTTCACAAGCTCCCCTCCCTGGTTTCACATCACCTAGCCTCGCACCTTTGAGAGAACCCATGAGTCCAACCCAGGAGTATCTTCAAGCCTCCTGCCACGTCTCACCCTGTCTGCAAGCTCCCCGCTGAAGCCACGCTTTAGCCGCCGGAGGCAGTTCCTCCAGGCACCCTCCTGAGGTCTCATAAAGAAAGTGAGAAGAGACAGCTGGCGTTAGAAGCTCTTGTGGCTGTGACATGGACATCCCCCGTCATTCTATCCGGGATGCCTTTGACCTGGTGACCAGGAGTGTGCATACTCGGGCCAGAAGCTCTGGGCAATCCACCCCTTCTGGTCAGACGCACCCCTGGGCCAGGATTCCTCACGCCTCCAGCCCCTCATCTCTACAAAAAGGGTTGCTGCTACAGAGTCTCTAAGTTGTGCCTGAGTCTTTGGTGACCCCATGGACCGCAGCCCGCCAGGCTCCTCTGTCCATGCGATTTCCCAGGGAAGAACACTGGAGTGGCTCGCCATCTTCCTGACTCAGGGACTGAACCCACATCTGCAACACCGGCAGGCATTGATTCCACATCTGCAACACCGGCAGGCATTGATTCGTTACCAGTAAGCCCACCAGGGGAGCCCTGTCCAAAGGGGGACAGATGGCCAAGTGACAGAATCTAACTGACCTCAGGGGAACGAACTGAGAACTCACTGCATGCACGCCCACGCCTACAGGCCACGTGGCGCGTCTGGCTCTCTGCAACCGCACGGACTGTAGCCCGCCAGTCTCCTCTGTCCGTGGGAGTCTCCAGGCAAGGATACCGGAGTGGCCTGCCAAGCTTTCCTCCAGGGGAGCTTCCCAATCCAGGGATCGGACCCGCATCTGTTACGCTGTTTACCCCAAGTGCCCACTCGGGAAGCCCAGAACGCCACAGAAGTCACGGGATAAAATCAGTTTCATCAATGCCATCCATTCATTCTGGAATCAGCTCACAGCCCTGCTCACCAAGGACACTTCTGACCCCAGACAAGAAATCTGTGAACCTCGTAGTTCCCTCTCCCTGAAAAAAACGGGACAAAGCCCGTTAACGCGCGGTGGGGAAAAACAGAGACCCAGGAAGTAAAAATACAGAGACCAGCTCCTGGCCCATCAAACCTGTTAAATCAGAGGCTCTTATCGACAGGGAGACGCTGAGGCCCTGAACTAATCCAGAAAGATTCCAAATCTTTCCTCCTCCGAAGCGGAGAAACAGCTCTGCTTCCTGCAGCAACTCGCTGACACTTGCTCAGGGCAAGGTCAGTGTGAACTCTTTCACTTCAGTAGCCGCAATTTCATTTCCTGCTTTTCAACTCGAGTGATGATGCATATTCAAGGCTCTGAAGCCCAGTATTCAGCAGAGTTTAGAGGCAACTGCCCAGCCACACTGATGGAGACAGGAAAAGAATTTCCGCTACATTCAACGTACCTTTAAGCCCAAGACTTCATTTCTTAATGGGTTTCTTCAGGCCCTTCTGCCCCGGCCCAGTAAATTTAAACGATTCAGGACCTTTGTTAATTGTTATAAATCTTCCTTTCATAGACTGCTTTTAAAGAACTTTAATTTTCAGACTTACAAAGCCCTAGAAAGTTTTAATCAGGGTCTGCTCACCAGCTGCTTTTGACACTGCCCTCATCATACTAAATTCAGACACACAGTTTGCCCTGAAGGACTTCATCACCAAGTTTCCAGACTAAAATAAGATGCCGCCAGCGCATCAGAATTCAAAAGCCACTGTAAGCCAACAGCACTTCCAAGCCACGTGCCCTCTCATTCACGAAAATCCCTAAGAATTTCCCACCTGGGAAAAGAGAGGGAGAAAACGATTTGAGGTAGGTCCCAAACACACACACACACAAAGGAGCAAAATAAAATAATTCACTGAGTGTGTGCTTAGTCAAGTCTGACTATTTGTGACCCCATAGACTGTAGCCCGCCGGGCTCCTCTGTCCATGGGGATTCTCCAGTCAAGAACACCGGAGTGGGTTGTCATTTCCTCCTCCAGGGGATCTTCCCAACCCACGGACCAAACCCTGCATGGCAGGCAGATTTCTTTACCCACTGAGCCTGCAGGGATGCCCTAACTGGGGAAAAATCAGGGCCAACAAAAGACAGTGTCACGAAAAATGAGACAAAGCTGACAGGTTAGCACAGTAGCTTAAGTCAGCCATCGGACACAACTTTACATCAACTGGACGATTCGCAGTTTCCTAGATGTGTCTTCAAAGAAACAAATATGATTAGAAAGATGCTTGATTCACAGTATGCAAAAGATGAAGAAGATACAAGGATCCAAAACACAGAGCCCTCTAGAGTTGGACTCACAGGCAAAATTTCTCCCCTGGGTCCTAGAAGGGAGATTATGGATGCCTCAAACCTCCAAAGTGCAGTCCAGCAGGTGACCGGGCCACTTCTTAAAATAACCCTCAGTGTCAGATAACCGTCCGGCACCAAAGCTCAGCTAAGTAAGTCAAGTTGAATACGGCAGCAGCCTGCAGACCGCCCCACCGCCTCGTTTACTCCGGGGGTATGTCTCACAAGTGCTCAAAGTGCCACCTGGGCTGCAGGTCTCTTGTTGGGGGAGGAGGTCACAGAAACACATCTCTGTTTATCGGAAACACATTTCGGAGCCAATAAACACACCACTTCGCCAGTACTGCTTCTAACGGTTGCCTAGTAACCCACGGCATGCAACTTCCACTGCTGCGAACAATCCCTGCAATGGTAAGCGATGCCCCAATAACGAACAGCACGATCTTTCTTCAGTGTCAAAAACCTTGCAAACCACCTACACTAAAAAAAGAAAGCTACGTTTTTATTACCTACTGTTCAAGAGAAAAAGTCCTAAAGGCAAGACTACCTCACCGCCATAAATTTCAGGAAGCCTTTGTAATTATTTCTGTCTGTATTCGTCACAATACATGGGTCTGCAGGTATTTCCAGAGTAGCAGCATACACAACATGGGAACCACACCGGGGGTATGTGTTGTGTGTCTGTGTGTGTGTGTCTGTGTCTCTGTGTGTGTGTGTCTCTGTGTGTCTGTGTGTGTCTGAACAACTTGCTGGTTTCCTGAGAAAGAAAACACTTGGACTGGAAGTTTTCCAGGGATCTCTCTGGTGGTCAAGTGGTTAAGAATCTGCCTTGCAGGGCAGGGGACACAGGTTCAATCCCCGGACGGGGGACTGGGCTTCCCACATGCCCTGGCTCTGCTTAGCCCGAGGGCTACAACCAGAGATCCCGCGTATTGCACCTAGAGAGTTTGGGCAATATAATGAAAGACGGCGTATGACGTGACAAAGATCACAAGGGATGCAACTGAGACCCAGTGCAGCCCAATAAATAAATAAATGATAAAAAAAAAAAGAGACCTTCTGCAAATTTGAGTTGAGAATTTCAGGAAAAACATCCAGAGCTATTTACAACCTTTATTTTATGTGAGGAGAGCAACAAATCCCTCTTGTCTTTTTGCTTGAGATGATCCAAGTTGACCCGTACTGCCTCAAGGTAATGATTAAAAGTGCTGGTTACCGGCTGGGCCGCCAGGGCAGCCCAAGGAGACTGGAGTGGGTAGCCTAGCCCTTCTCCAAGGGATCTTCCCGACCCAGGAAGCGAACTGGGGTCTCCCACATTGCAGGTGGATTCTTCACTAGCTGAGCTATCAGGGAAGCCCTTTTCTCTCTCAGAACAGTCCCAATTTGGAGAGAGAAATTATATGGCAACTCAAGATATCAGAGACAAGTCAATAACCAAGATGGACTAGGTTCTAGGACAACAAACTAAGGATGCCAGGGTCCTAGACGTGGGTTCTGCATAAAGAAGAGTTTGTCCTTCAGTCATTACGTCGTGTCCAACTCCATGGACTGCAGCGTCCCAACCCTTTGCCACCCCACGGACTGCAGCATGCCAGGGTTCCCTGTCCTTCCCCATCTGCTGGAGTTTGCCCAAACTCATGTCCGTTGAGTCGGTGACGCCATCCAACCCTCTCATCCTCTATCTCCCCCTTCTCTTCCCGCCTTCAATCTCTCCGGGCACCAGGCTCTTTTCCAAAGGCTTACAATTCAATCTTCCTTTTTTTTCCCCCTCCATGTGTCTTTGGCAGGACATCAGGTCATTAAAGTGGAAACCTAAAGAGAAAGAGTTGTTGCTCAGTGGCTCAGTCGGGTCCCACTCTTTGTGACCCCATGGGCTGCAGCACGCCAGGCCGCCCTGTCCATCACCAACTCCCAGAGCTTGCTCAAACTCATGGCCATCCAACCATCTCATCCTCTGTCGTCCCCTTCTCCTCCCACCTTCAATCTTTCCCAGCATTAGGGTCTTTTCCAACGAGTCAACTCTCATAAATGAGAGGGGAGTTAAGAGTCCAGGGGCATCTTCTCGCAGGGGTTTCAGGAACGCACAGTGAAAAGCAGACTCATAACGAGCAGTGCTCAATCTGGGAATTTAGGGTCTCGGGAAAAACTGCACCTAACCAGCCCGGAGTGCTGACTCACAGTCTGTGCCCGAGCCCTGAGTCTCTGCAGGCCCTCGAGGGCCAGGAGTGCCCACCCTGCCTTCCTCTGTTCAGAATCCTTCACCAATTCTCCCATCCACTCAGACCATGCTCATCACACTGCGGAAATTAAAAAAGGCAGACACGGAAGATTCGCTCGGTTTATTGCTTCAAGGAATGCACGGTCTTTCATCAAGTAGGTGATCAGTTCAGTTCAGTCGCTCAGTCGTGTCCGACTCTTTGCAACCCCATGAATCGCAGCACGCCAGGCCTCCCTGCCCATCACCACCTCCCGGAGTAGGTGATGAACATCCCACAAATCCCTCCTCGACAAGCAACACTCTGGACCTTATACACGGAGGTCAGGATGTTCCTAGAGAGATGATGAGGAATGCTGGGGAGCATGTGGAGAGACTGAAACGCTCCTGTGTCCTGGATAGGAACACAAGACCACACAGTCCCTCTGGAGAACACTCTGGCAGTTTCTTAGAAACTTACACACACACAGACAGTCTCGCAGTTTCACCCTGGGGAGCAAACCCAAGACAAACGAAAATGCATGTCTACGTTGAAACCTGCACACGATGTTCAGAGAGGCTTATGTGAATGTCAGTCGAGTCCGACTCTGTGCGACCCCCACAGACTGTAGCCCACCAGGTTCCTCTGTCCATGGGATTTCCGAGGCAGAAATATTGGACTGGGTTACCATGCCCTTCCCCAGGGGATCTTCCCAAACCTGGGATCAAACCCAGGTCTCCTGCCTCGCCAGGCAAATTCTTTTATCATCTGAGCCACTACGGAAATCCCACAGCAGCTTGTTCATAGCAGCCAAATACTGGGAAAAGCCCACATGTCCAGCAACTGAGGAACAGGCAAGTGAAATGTGCTATACTCACTCACAACACAATCAGTTCAGTTCAGCGCTTAGTCGTGTCCGACTCTTTGCGACCCCATGAATGCCGGCACGTCAGGCCTCCCTGTCCATCACCAATTCCCGGAGTTCACTCAAACTCATGTCCATCAAGGCGGTGATGCCATCGAGCCATCTCCTCCTCTGTCATCCCTGTCTTCTCCTGCCCCCAATCCCTCTCAGCAGCAGGGTCTTTTCCAATGAGTCAACTCTTCGTATGAGGTGGCCAAAGTACAGGAGCTTCAGCTTTAGCATCAGTCCTTCCAATCAACACCCAGGGCTGATCTCCTTTAGAATGACTCCTCTCAAGAGTCTTCTCCAACACCACAGTTCAAAAGCACCAATTCTTCGGCCCTCAGCTTTCTTCATAGTCCAACTCTCACAACCATACATGACCACAGGAAAAACCATAGCCTTGACTAGATGGACCTTTGTTGGCAAAGTAATGTCTCTGCTTTTCAATATGCTATCTAGGTTGGTCATAACTTTCCTTCGAAGGAGTAAGCGTCTTTTAATTTCATGGCTGCAATCACCATCTGCAGTGATATTGGAGCCCAAAAAAATAAAGTCTGACACTGTTTCCACTGTTTCCCCATCTATTTCCCATGGATGCCATGATCTACATTTTGTGAATGTTGAGCTTTAAGCCAACTTTTTCACTCTCCTCTTTCACTTTCATCAAGAGGCTTAACCTCTTCATTTTCTGCCACAAGGGTGGTGTCATCTGCATATCTGAGGTGATTGATATTTCTCCCAGCAATCTTGATTCCAGCTTGTGCTTCTTCCAGCCCAGCGTTTCTCATGATGTACTCTGCATATAAGTTAAATAAACAGGGTGACAGTATACAGCCTTGACGTACTCCTTTCCGTATTTGGAACCAGTCTGTTGCTCCATGTCCACATCTAACTGTTGCTTCCTAACCTACATACAGGTTTCTCAACAGAATAGCAGTCAACAATTTAAAAATAAGAGTGAAATACTGATTCATGCTGCAACAGAGATGAACTCTGTAAACATTACACTGAAAGGACAGACCCGAAAGACGCGCATTGTACGCTTCCACCTATTTGAAATGCCAAGAACAAGCAAATTCATAGGGACATACAATAGAGGAGTGGTTCCCAGAGGCTTCGGGGGCGGGGAGGAGTACTGATTGGCACAGGGATTTTTTAGGTGATAAGTGTTCTAAAAACTTGATGTGGGGACTTCCCTGGTGGTCCCGCGGGAAGATGCCGCACTTCCAATGCAGGGGGCACGGGTTCAAGGCCTGGTCTCAGAAGTTAAGATCCCACATGTTGCGGGCTGCAGCCAAAAAGTAAAAATAAATTTAAAAACCACAATGGGAGTATTTTTAAAACTATCCTGTGGCACTGAGTGCACAACTCTGTGTGTGCGATGTGTGTACATCCTCAGTCACGTCCAACTCTTTGTGACCCCACGGACTGTATTCCGCCAGGCTCCTCTGTCCATGGGCTTCTCCAGGCAAGCACACTGGAGTGGGTTGCCCTGCCCTCCTCCAGGAGATCTTCCCGACCCAGGAACTGAACCCAGGTCTCCCACATTGCAGGCAGATTCTTTACCGACTAAGCCACCGGGGGGCTCCTACTCCACACAGCTCTGATAAATTTGCTAAAAATAACTGAATCGAACCCTAACAATAATACAGGTTTCTCAACAGAATAGCAGTCAACAATTTAAAAATAAGAGTGAAATACTGATTCATGCTGCAACAGAGATGAACTCTGTAAACATTACACTGAAAGGACAGACCCGAAAGACACGCATTGTACGCTTCCACCTATTTGAAATGCCAAGAACAAGCAAATTCATAGGGACATACAATAGAGGAGTGGTTCCCAGAGGCTTCGGGGGCGGGGAGGAGTACTGATTGGCACAGGGATTTTTTAGGTGATAAGTGTTCTAAAAACTTGATGTGGGGACTTCCCTGGTGGTCCAGCGGGAAGATGCCGCACTTCCAATGCAGGGGGCACGGGTTCAAGGCCTGGTCTCAGAAGTTAAGATCCCACATGTTGCGGGCTGCAGCCAAAAAATAAAAATAAATTTAAAAACCACAATGGGAGTATTTTTAAAACTATCCTGTGGCACTGAGTGCACAACTCTGTGTGTGCGATGTGTGTACATCCTCAGTCACGTCCAACTCTTTGTGACCCCACGGACTGTATTCCGCCAGGCTCCTCTGTCCATGGGCTTCTCCAGGCAAGCACACTGGAGGGGTTGCCCTGCCCTCCTCCAGGAGATCTTCCCGACCCAGGAACTGAACCCAGGTCTCCCACATTGCAGGCAGATTCTTTACCGACTAAGCCACCGGGGGGCTCCTACTCCACACAGCTCTGATAAATTTGCTAAAAATAACTGAATCGAACCCTAACAATAGGTGAATTCTGATAGGTCAAGTATGTCTCAAAAACTTGCTTTTTTTTTTTTTTTTGCTTTTATAAAAAACACCTCTCTGACTCTTAAAGCAAAGATCATCTACGTATATGTGCGCGAACGTTCAACAAACCGTGGTTACCTGGGCATCGCGCTATGATAAGTCAGTCCAGAGACAAGCTCCACCTTTTTTAAAAAAATGAAACTCATTTGCTCTGGTACAAAGGAGTTAAATAAGTGTGCTGCCTCTAATGTGAAATGCGTAATTGCATAGTTTCAGTTGGGAAGAGGCCTACTGATAGGCTTTCTGATTCAAATTACACCTGAACAATAAACGCTCTCAAGTCAAATCATATTTATACATAACATGACTTTCAGTCTCAGATGAAAACTGAACGGGTGAACCGGTTGTTGGCATAGTCACAACAGAATCCAGAAGGGGAAACTCTCCAGAAAATCTGCTTATGCGGACGGCAGAATGCTAACATCTGAAGCCCCAGTTTAAGTGAATTTCAAATTCGATATAAGTGGATGAAGAAATTCAATTTTCTCTTGTGATACAGGACAAAAGCTTCAGGAGTGACAGGGAAATACATCTTTTAAAATTGCCCAGCAGCTAATCGACCTGTTGCAGGGGCTTTTCAAACACGTCGTCAAGTTTGGCACTGCTGAAAAGATGTATGGAGCTCACTCACTTTACCGTTAGCTCATGAAAGGGCCCTTCTATTTTCAACTGCATCCTCATTCAGTTCAGTTCAGTTCAGCTCAGCCGCTCAGTCAGGTCCAACTCTTTGCAACCCCAGGGACTGCAGCACGCCAGGCCTCCCTGTCCGTCACCAACTCCTGGAGTTTACTCAAACTCACGTCCACTGAGTCGGCAATGCGATCCACCCATCTCATCTTCTGTTGTCCTCTTCTCCTCCTGCCTTCAATTTTTCCCAGCATGAGGGTCTTTTCCAAGGAATCAGCTCTTCACATCAGGTTTACTCAAACTCATGTCCATTGAGTTGGTGATGCCATCCAACCAGCTCATCCTCTGTCGTCCCCTTCTCCTCCCACCTTCAAGCTTTCCCAGTATCAGGGTCTTTTCCAATGAGTTGTTCTTTGCATCAGGTGGCCAAAGTATTAGAGTTTCAGCTTCAGCATCAGTCCTTCCAATGAACATTCAGGATTAATTTCCTTTAAGATGGACTGGCTGGATCTCCTTGCAGCCCAAAGGACTCTCAAGAGTCTTCTCCAACACCACAGTTCAAAAGCATCATTCCTCGGTGCTCAGCTTTCTTGACAGGCCAACTTTCACATCCATACATGACCACTGGAAAAACCACAGCTTTGACTAGATGGAACTTCGTTGGCAAAGTAACGTCTCTTCTTTTTATTTTTTTATTTTTGTCTCTTCTTTTTAATATGCTGTCTCGGTTGGTTATAACTTTCCTTCCAAGGAGTAAGCATCCTCATTACAGAATCAGATTTCTGCAGGACTGTTTTTTCGCCAGGTCGTGCCAAAGAACGCAGTCAAACCCGCCCCATCTTAGCAGCACTTGCCGGGCACTGGGAAGAATAAGGATTAGCAAGAAGGGAAACAACTGAACACCGCCAGGCTGTACTGCTAGCTGCAAAGTCCTGGAGCATGACCTCACACCCATTGGTAACTGAACGGCATCATGCCAGCCTGTAAAACTCCTGACCTGGAGCACCTGGACAGGTGTGCCCTCCATCTTAAGTCTCCCACGGCCACTTAACACACACTCAGCTCTCTTAAGCAACACAGACTGATCTGTTTCGTCTAGGGGTGAGGGGTCACAGGGCTGTGCTCCGTCTACAGGCTCCAAGGGAAGAATACAGGGTCCTGATTTTGTGCAGCTCCTGAAAGCCACTTGTCTTCTTTGGCCCATGGACCCCCTTCACTCCCAACCTCTGCCTCCCGGGACACATGCCATCTCCGAGTCTGACCCCTCCACTCCCTCAGACGCCCCCTGCCCCAGGTGGGGACTCTGGGCTCAAGTAGACAATGCCCCGCCACTTTCAAGATCCCGGACCTCATGGGCACCGTCCCTTCGGCCATGTGATGGCACAGGCTGCACCATCAGACCTGAGATGTCTTTGGAGCTCCATCGCTCTGCCGAGGCTGAGTATTGAGAACCAACGTGGGCAAAACGTGAAAACAATCTGGATCCTATTGAAACTAGACACAAGAGTCAGGCAGTGGCAGTGGGAAAAGTGACCCGACATAGCAGAATTCACTCTAACTACGTGGACCCTTGGTAGGAATCGCCTTCCTACGCCTTTAGGCAAATCCATGCATTTGTGGCTCTTTCTAGAGGCCCTGGTCTGTATTCATCTCCCCGTCTCTACAGAACTGTGGTCAAGGGAGCAGGTTGGACGAGGCGTCTGTCTTGGAAGTTTCATCCTTCAAGCTGGAGCGATACTGATCCCCGGAGCTGATGGGGGAGCAAAACCCAGTCACCTCCTCCTCCATGGAGGCTGGACCTCAAAGGATGACAACTTTCACTCACCTCTGCCTCTGAACCTATGTAATCCTCACATCAATGACCATCTCTCCATCACGCATAATCAGACCAACGGTGGACCATTTCCACAGGGTCACAAGGCCACATGCCATTCTTTGCAAATTCGCAGTCCCAGAGAGGCTGCGGTGTCTGCCTTCCTCTGAGGCTAGGGGGTCAGCCCAGTCCTCACCCCACCAACAGCTGCACCGTCCTTTCCCCCTAAAACACCCAAACCGGAAGCATGTGACCTCAAAGGTCAAGAGAAATGCAACCACGACATTCCCAGATCCAAACAGGCAGCCCCATCGAGACTGCCCTGGGCAGGCTGAGCCAAAGGCTTCTTCCCAACCACTGGGCAAAAGCCACAGCCACAGCGTGTGCTATGAAATGCTGGCACCCTGAATCCACATTCTTTTTCTTTCCTTAAAAAAAAAAATATTTATTTATTTGGTTGCCCTGAGTCTCAGTTGCAGCTCTAGAAGGCTCTAGCTCCCTGACCAGGAATCGAACTTGGGGCCTCTGCCTTAAGATCATACAGTCTTGGCCACTGGAGCAGCAGGGAAGTCCCAAATCCATACTTTTTTTTTTTTAATTCCCCTTTTTGTTTTTTTTTTTAAACACCAAAACCATTTTGTATTGGAGTACAGCCAAAAACAGCAGCAGAGAACTCTGCTCAGTGGTGTGTGGCAGCGTGCACGGGAGAGGAGTTAAGACACAAGAGAACAGATACGACACGTATATGTGTGAGTGAGTCTCTCTGCTGTTCACCCAAACCCATGCTCTTAGCCTCCATGGTCAAAGTTAAGCGTGGAGAAACATCCCATGTTCTCTCTACACACAAGCATTTCGAAAGACTATCTGTTTCATGCACCAGGAGCATTCTTTCTCCGTATTTGTAGGGGGTTGTATGTTTGCATTCGAGCCCCTCTAGCTAACCATCTCCGCTTCTGTAGCAGGACGGTGTCCAGGAGACCATACAACATAACCCACTGGCGCGTGCAAAAGAAAATCATGTTGAAATCTGCTGCAGTAAAAATGAAATCTTGCACCAACTACGCTTTCAAAACATGAGCGCAACTCCACTTTGGACTCCTGAGCAGAAGACGACGCGAGGGCCAGTGGTCTTCCTATCACTGCCACACACATCAGCAACCAGAGGCGGGCAGCAGGCACAGGGAGTTACAGTCGCCTGGGGAAAATGCTGGGCATAAACCAGGGATCAAGGTCCAGTCCCACGACACACATCCTGTCTACAGTGACAGGGGCCCTTGTGTGTGCCCAGGCGGATGTGTGAGTGCACACACCTGAGTAAGTGCACATACGTGTCTATGCATGCATAAAACTTTAAAGTTTAAAAAGTCGTGCTTAAAAAAAAAAAAAAAAGTTGTGCTTAAAATGCCATTAAGTGAGGCTCCGAAACACTCTGCACTCCAGTTTCTCAAGATGAGCACTATTAACGTTCAGGGTGCTTCCCAGGTGGCTTCCGAGGTCAAGAATCTGCCTGCCAATGCGGGCGACATAACAGACATGCGGAAGGTGCCCTGGAGGCAACCCACTCCAGGATTCCTTCCTGGAGAATCCCATGCACAGAGGAGGCTGGAGGGCTATAGTCCATGGGGTCGCACAGCATCGGACACAACTGACTGGACTGAGCGTGCACACATGTTCCTGAGAGAAACCTCTCTGGACCCTTCGCTGCCTGCAAACCCCCAAAACTACAAACTCAAGAGGGCCCAACAGACTCATAAGCCATCATCTGCTTCTCTCAGCTGACTCAACAAAGCTGCTCTGCTCAGAAACGTCCTGAGAATATTCCAGATCTCCTTTCGCTGTTTGTATCACAAAAACTGCGGCTACGGTCCACAGTCCAGGGGAAAGTCACCTTTCTCTCCGGACTCCAGAGCTAAAGAGTAAAGGCCTTAGCGATACCTGAAGCCCCTGCTGACACCCAGCAGACATTTTTTCAGACATGGCCTCCTACGCTCATGGCTTCCCAGGCAGCTCAGTGGTAAAGAATACGCCTGCCAACGCAGGAGACATGGGTTCAGTCTCTGAGTCGGGAAGTTCCCCTGGAGGAGGGCATGGCAACCCACTCCACTATTCTTGCCTGGAGAATCCCATGGACAGAGGAGCCTGGCGGGCTACAGTCCATGGAGTTGCAAACAGTCGGACACGACTGAATGATGGAGCACACGTGCACACACACACGCACACACGCACGCACGCACGCACGCACGGCCTCGGCAGTGAGAGCTCTTGTGGGCACTGTCAAGCAGCATCCCTGGCCTGCACCTACCAGAACTCAAGAACATTGCTTCTAACCCCCAGCTGGGACGACGTCTTCAGACACAGCCAGACGAGCGCTGGGGAACACAAGCTGCCGTCAGCTAAGAACGAAGGCTCTCAGCTACAGAACGGTCCCCAGGATGGGTGTGGCCTTACAGAGAGCATTCATGTCCTCAAAGCCAGAGCAATCTACTTTCCCAGATTATTATGGATTACCATCAGAATTATCTTCCTTTTGTTCTTTAGCCGTTCTGTCCTGTCTGACTGTGCAACCCCATGGACTACAGCACGCCAGGCCTCCTTGTCCATCACCAACTCCCAGAGTTTACTCAAACTCATGTCCACTGACTCGGTGATGCCATCCAGCCATCTCATCGTCTGTCGTTCCCTTCTCCTCCTGCCTTCAATCTTTCCCAGCATCAGGGTTTTTTCCAGTGAGTCAACCATTTGCATCAGGTGGCCAACGTATTGCAGCTCCAGCATCAGTCCTTCGAATAAATATTAAGGATTGATTTCCTTTAGGATTATTTTCCTTTGGGAGGGTCTTAAAAATGCAATAAATTCTCCCTAACACTGTGTTAAGCGAAATTCAGTTAAAAAGACGAAGATGTAAGTTCTTACAAAGGAAAGCTTTAGAATTAATTTTATCATGCAAAAAAAAAAAAGACTTTTACTGAGATGACTCTGAAGAGTCTAACACAAATCAAAATCATCTTCTTTCATTAGTTTCACACCGAAGCCTGCAATCAGGGAGAGAACTCGGGAGACGGTCATATTAACCCAGATTCCGTCTTTCCCTCACCTGACCGAGACTTTTGTAGGTTACATAAATATTACCTTGAAACTGTTTTATCCTCCTCCAACTGGCGGAGAGAGAATGAAATGGATTTCCAGGGAACAGAGTCTACATAAAAGCCAGTCCTTTCTCCTTTATCCAGAACATGCTTCTGTCTATCCCCCCACCCCGTCGCTCACTAATGGCATGGAGTCTTGGGCACAGTCAGAGAGGAGCATTTCTGAGATCTCAGGACCCCGCGGCTCCTCTCGAAAACTACCGTGCTCAGAAGAGAAAGAGTTCTCAGCGATTTCTAAGACAGACCTCTCCAGCTTCGAACAGAGCGGGAAACGGGCCTTGTCTGCACACCACCCTGCCCCGAATCCTCAGAGTGCTGTGCAATCTGTTCCAACCACCCCTCCAGGCTTCCACTCCACGTGGGAAGCTGGAAAAAGTGCTGATTTCAGGACCAGGCAGAGAGGGGTCAAACTCATCATCTTCCCCAAAGTTCCAGAGGGAATGAACTGCTGCACATAACTAGGTCCAGACCCTGAGGTGTGCAAGTCACGATGGACCACCCCCTACACACACAAACACACACACACACACACACACACACACACACACTCCGTGCTCAGAAACCACTGGTAGCCGAAAGCATCACAAAGTTTAGGGAACAACAGAATTTCTGTCCATGAGGAATCTGTCTGGTGCAGAAGGAAGTAGACCAGTCCCCTGACCTCTAGTCATAAAGCATAAGATCCTGAGTGGCTTCTGTAACAGACGGGTATGCACAGGGCCCAACACCTGATTCTGTACATCTGGGGTCAGCGCATCTTTCTCAAAAGGGCCAGACAGAAAACAGCTGAAGCTTGGTGAGCCAAAGGGCGAAACCGAGAATGGGACGGAGAGATTATATATAACAAGAGAGAACACAGATTTCTCCCAAACTATCACTGACAAAACTAAAAATGTCATGGACATAGAATAACGGATCACTTCAAATTTGGGAAAGGAGAACATGAAGGCTGTATTATTGTCACCCTGCTTATTTAACTTATATAATAGAGTACATCATGAGAAAAGCTGGGCTGGATGGAACACAAGCTGGAATCAAGATTGCCGGGAGGGAGAAATATCAACAACCTCAGATATGCAGACGATACCATTCTCATTGCAGAAAAAGAGGAACTAAGGATCCTCTTGATGAAGGTAAAAGAGGAAAAGTGAAAAAAGCTGGCGTAAGACTCAACATTGAGAAAAAACGAAGATCATGGCATCCGGTCCCATCCCTTCATAGCAAATAGATGGGGAGACAGTGGACGCAGTGACAGATCTTATTTCCCTGGACTCCAAAATCACTGCAGATGGTGACTGTAGCTATGAAATTAAAAGACGCTTGCTCCTTGGAAGAAATGCTATGACAAACCTAGACAGTATATTAAAAAGCAGAGACATCTCTTTGCTGACAAAGGTCCATATAGTCAAAGCTATGTTTTTTTCCAGTAGTCATGTATGGATATGGGAGCTGGACCCTAAAGAAGGCTATTGATGCTTTCGAATTGTGGGGCTGGAGAAAATTCTTGAGAACCCCTTGGAAAGCAGATATCAAACCAGTCAATCCTAAAACAAATCAACCCTGAATATTCACTGAAAGGACTGATGCTAAAGCTGAAACTCCAGAAGACAAGATGGTTGGACGGCATCACCGACTCGATGGACATGAGTTTGAGCAAGCTCTGGGTGATGGTGACGGGCAGGGAAGCCTGGCGTGCTGCAGTCCTGAGGTCGCAAAGACCCAGACATGACTGAGCGACTGAACTCAAAAACCATGAAGGTAGAGGAGAAACAAAGATGGAACCTATCAAAGCCACAAGCTACTAGCCCACAGAAAGTTCTTTCACAGAATTTTTCTCACGTACAAAATCATTTGTCAAATTTTTGCCATTTATCACACCAAATTATTAGAGACTTTTCCAAAGTTTAGAAGCCAAAAAAAGTTATGTGCCACTGGCTAACTTGACCGGGGGCCCTGCTCTAGCCTAGAGATGGCACACAACTCTGGTTCAGCCAATGAAATACGCAAGGGCACTCACCCACGTGCATAAACACAGCCACTGAATCCTGAGGGGCCGACTCAAGAACAGAGACGTATCTGGAGTTCCCTTTCCTCTTGGTTACACTGGTGTGATGATATTCAGGCCATGAAGCTCTTGCCAGAGTGAAAATTGTCGATTCTGCAGAGTCCTTGATTCCTGCTGCTCCCGAGAGCGGTTTCACTGACCTTCTTCAGTTCCTATGAGTCTGGCTTAGTTTAGGCAGGAACTGGTTGGGTTGTTTAAAACTAGGAACCCTGCTGGAAACTCGCTGGATCTACAAAGGCATGGATGTCACTGGTATACCAACATGTCCATGACACGTGTGCATGTTAAGCCGCTTCAGTCACGTCTGACTCTTTGCCGACCCCATGGGCTGTAGCCCACCAGGCTCCCCCGTCCATGGGATTCTCCAGTCAAGAATACTGCAGTGGGTTGCCATTTCCTCCTCCAGGGGACCGTCCCAACCCAGGGATTGAACTCCCATCTCCTGTGTCTCCTGAATTGCAGGTGGATTCAGGGCGTCCCTGATGGCTCAAAGGTTAAAGCATCTTGCCTGGAACGCAGGAGACTCAGGTTTGATCCCTGAGTCGGGAAGATCCCCTGGAGAAGGAAATAGCAACCCACTCCAGTACTCTTGCCTGCAGAACTCCATGGAGGGAGGAGCCTGGTAGGCTACAGTCCATGGGGTCGCAAAGAGTCAGACATGACTGAGCGACTTCACTTTCACTTTCTTTATCTGCAGGAGACTGGGGTTTGATCCCTGGATGGGGAAGATCCCCTGGAGAAGGGAAAGGCCAGCCACTCCAGGATTCTGGGCTGAAGAATCCCACGGACTGTATAGTCCAGAGGGGAGTCAGCACAAAGAATCGGATACGACCCAGAGATTTTTGCTTTCTTCACCTGCTGAGCCATCAGCAAAATCCACATGTATGCACATGTGGGTGTATGTTATTGACAGGTTTGTTTTTGTTCAAAACCAAGCTGTCAACAAAGTACACACAACGTACATGCTTATAACTGCTTGCAAAACACTGGGAAAGATACTCAAGAAAACTATCAATGGTGGTTACTCTGGGAAGTGAGATTATGACAGAGAGACTGCTTCTGTGTCTAACACACACCCCCTCAGGACTCTGAAATTTTAAATTACTATAACCAATACATTCAAAACTAAAAGGAGGGTCTTTTGGCTTCCCCAGGTGGCTCAGTGGTAAAGAATCTGCCTGCAACACAGGAGACCCAGGTTCAATCCCTGGGTTGGGAAGATCCCCTGGAAGAGGAAATGGCAACCCACTCCAGTATTCTTGCCTGGGAAATCCCATGGACAGAGGAGCCTGGCGGGCTACAATCCATGGGATCACAAAGAGTGGGACATGACTGAGCACACACACACGCTCTTCCCAAACAGCATTACTAGAACCCATACATACAAAACAAAAAGGAGGGCCAAACCCAGAGAATAAACTCTCACCCACGAGAACTGCTGAATCTCCTCTGCAATCTTTCTCCCCACTTCTTTCTAAGGCAGCTCCCTCTGACAATATTCACCCTGAGGCTCATCTCCGTCTCTGGGCCAAATTCAGTCTGGCCATGCAGTGTTCCAAGAAGCAAGAGAGAAACCTCTTTTCTCTGAGAGAGACAGAACTGAATTGCCAAATCTAGCCGTAGGAGCTCAGGCCCACTCTACTGAGATTTCCACATTAGGTGCTGCATGTGTAATAAATTTAAAAAATGCAAGAATGACTTGAGTTGCATCATAATGGCCTTACAATCATCCGCGTCTCCGGAACAGAATTAGCACAGCTAATTATAGTTCAGTTCCACCAAACAGGGCCTTTTTTTTCGGTTTGGCTTCGTTCTTATATTGCTTGATTCCCCAGGTCCTTCATTATCCTGGCGAGTGACATTCTCTCTCCATTTGCTACTCTGCTTACGCCTTACCAGTGGTGTATTCATACTTGATTAGATTGACAGAAAAAGCATTTTTTAACATCCTTTAGAAAAACAATGAGAGAGGGATGCACAAACGATATGTTAGACCCAACTAAAAGTAACAGTCCCTGGGACTTGTCTCTGAAACTGGAGGGTTTTCTAAACAACACAGCAAGCATTCGTGAATGCAGAAGCAGCCTCTCTCGGTTTCATCCTTAATAAAAATTATGGGGAAAAGAAATGCTGCCCAACCCACTGAATTTCGATATGTCTGTAATTAACTGTCCTTTCTCAACTGTTAACATAAAACTTTTTTTTTTCCTTCTAAATCCGCAACATACAAAGAATTACTTTGGGCCTCACTTCCCTCAAAGGATTTAATTTAACCCTCATGAACTTTCTGGGGAGGAAAAACACACACAGCGAGAAAATTTCATCTTCAATGATGGAGTCAAACTGCCAGAAACGGGCCTTTCCGGTTCACAGATTCTCTCTGATTCCACAGGTCCGATGACCTGGTCTCTAACGTAAACAGAACAAGTTTCAACAGCCCTTAATTAGGGCACTGGGAAGTCCGGGCTGCCTGCCTAGCTCTGACCACGTTCTCTGAAACGTGTTCATCAGGCTTCAGCAGGTCTGGGTCCCATGACTCAGGAGCTACCGAAGAGTTGTTTCTTTGTAAAGTGTGCTCCGAGCCTTGTTCTTTGTTCTGATAACCCACCTAGTACACTTGACCTCTCGAACCCAAACCCTGAGTTTTCAGTTCAGTTCAGCCACGCATTCTTTGTTCTGATAACCCATCTAGTACATTCGACCCTCTCGAAGCCAAACCCTGAGTTTTCAGTTTAGTTCAGTTGCTCAGTCATGTCCGACTCTTTGCGACCGCACAGACCTCAGCACGCCACACCTCCCTGTCCATCACGAACCCCCTGCCTGGCCCTTAAAAGTGAGCGCTAGGCACGTGTGAGGTCTTGACACTGGGATCACGATGCTGCTGATAACGGACCATTCGATCTCTGTCCACGGCTTCACTTCTTGCTTCCTCCCTGAGCTAGCAGGACCACCTGTCCTACCCGCACAAACCCTGTTCCGCTGCCAGCAATGGAGATCTTCTAGGATTCTGCCCGGAACCAAATCTATCTCCCCCGGGCACCCTTCGGGAGCCCACCAGGTCAGGCTAGCTCTAACTCTCCGCCTACAGCCTGCGAGGATCACCTGCGATTGCTGCGACATGCCCTTCCAGTTGATTAGATATCAACGGTTGGGAGGAGATGATTCCACCAAGTGGCCTTCACCTGTTTGCCTGGGTACACGCGGCGTGCCAGGCTCTGTTCGAGGGGTGGAACTACATGATGAATATGCTAGAGCCCTGGCCGTAACACAGAGGGCAGTGTCGTGGGAAAAGAGAGAGGGAATATATCTACAGATTATCACAAGACAACACAGGAGTGCCATCACAGACTGCCCGTGGCGTATTACAAAACACAGGGCAGAAAGTGCCATCTGGGTGGCAGACAGAGAGAGAGACGCCCCGTGAGAAGGTGACACCAGAGCCCAGTTTTTAAGAATAACCTAAATTAGTCACAAGAGAGAAAAAGGATGTAGGGACCACAAGAAGACGACCCTTGTGTCTAACAGAAACTAACCTTTCCCAAGTGTCCACACACCCAGATTGGCACCTGGGCCACCTCACCGAACTCACACAACCACCTTAGGAAATAAACATTGCCAACTCCCTTCCCCTGATTTAAAAGCCAAGGCAGGAAGGGGTGACCCTGACCGGGTGCCATAGCTATGCAACGGAGGAGCGTTGATCCACCCGGGCGCAAGTCACCTTCCAGACAAGACCACGCCATTTCCAGGACACGCACGAGCTCCGTGGGACCTGAGTGCTCTGATGAGGGTCACAAGAAGGGCTCTGTGCGTCGGAGAGAGTTCACCTGTGTCCAGACATTCCTTTTCACCACCCCCTCCACGCAACCCAGCATCTATCCTTTTCCTCTCTGCAGCCACTCTAATAAAATCTTCAGAAGTGTAAGGAAAAAGTGAAAGTCGTTCAGTCATGCATGACTCTTTGCGATCCCATGGACTACACAGTCCGTGGAATTCTCCAGGCCAGAATCCTGGTGTTGGGGAGGCTTTCCCTTTTCCAGGGGAATCTTCCCAGCCCAGGGATTGAACTCAGGTCTCCTGCATTACTGAACCATGAGCTAAGCCCAAGAAGACTGGAGTGGGTAGCCTATCCCTCCTCCAGGGGATCTTCCTAACCCAGGAAATCGAACGAGGGTCTCCTGCATTGCAGGCAGCTTCTCTACCGGCTGAGCTCTCAAATTCCTTCTAGCCAGCATCTCCCCCACTTTTAACCCTAAGCTGGCCCTCCTACTGAGCACCACGTGCCCTGCAGTTTCTGGATGACACACGCTCCATGGACCCGCCTCCCTCCACCCTGCTGCAGACGGTCTGGCTGGTATAGACGGGACAGCCCCAGGTCTGCTTCTCCCAGAGGCACGCAAGCATTCAACCTTCCCCGGGCCACCTGTCCCTCCCAAATGGCCATCACAGACAACTGAACACGCTCCGGGGTCTGGACGCTTGACACCCCCTCCCAAACCACAAACAGTGAAAAGGAGCAAATGCCACTGAAGAGACTACTACAGCACAAGACAGAGATCTCCCACCCACCCTTTACGACAGGGACCCTTCTGGGGGGTCCAAGAGGTTAGGAAGGGCCTGCCAGTGCAAGGGACATGGGTTCAATCCCAGGTCCAGGAAGACTCCACACGCCTCAGGGCAAGTAAGCCCTGCACCCTAACTATTGAGCCTGAGCTCTAGGGTCTGTGTTCCAGGAACAACAGAAGCTACTGCGCACCACAGTGAAGAGCAGTCATCCTCAATGACTTCATCATCAACGAAGAGTCCCCGCCATCGCCACCAGATAAAAAGCCACAGCCAGCCACGAAGACCTAGCGCTGGCCAAATCGAAATTTAAAACATGGGTTTCAAAATTATTTTCAAAACCCATCTCTTTACGGCAAGAAAAGTCCCATAAACCAGACAGAAACGATCAAAACTAGAACAGCAGTGTGACTATCACAAAGGTCATGGACCCCATGGACAGCCACGTGCCAGGCTCCTCTGCCCATGGATGTTTCCAGGCAGGGTTACTGGAGTGGGTCACCATTCCCTTCTCCAGGGGGATCTCCTCGACCCAGGGATAGAACCCAGGTCTCTGGCATTGCAGGACGATTCTTTACCACCTGAGCCACCAGCAAAGCCCTAAATTTTTTAAAAAAAAATTGTTTTAATAAATATTTTGAAAACCCATCTCTTTACTGCAAGAAAAGTCCCATAAACCAGATGGAAACCAACAAAACAGGAATAGCAGCAAGACCGTCTCAAAGGTAGCACCCTCAAGGGAATAAGGAAAAAAAAAACAGAACACAAGTCAGACAAAGTAAACCTAATCTCCGGTCTCCATAAATCCTTAATGTTTCAACAATGAACTGAATCCTCAGACATACTACACAGACTCCCATGTGGTTAACACTTGGGCTCCCGAGTCACAGCCTCCACCCTTCCACGGCCCTCGACGCTCACGACCTGATCACTGATGCACTCCCACCATCTCAAACACTCCTGCTCGTAACCACAAAGACGCACACCCCTTCCAAAGCCTTCAATCTTCCAGGTTCCACCATGCCACCCACTACTCCTGTGAGCAGCCCCCCACACACCCCAGTGTCTCTGTAAGCTAAAGTATAAACTCATTTAACATTCACAGCAGCCAAAAGGCAGAGACGAGCCACGCATCTATCAATGGATGAGTAGGTAGAAAAAATGTGGCATATACCCATGATGGAATACTGACGTTGTCGTTCAGTCGCTCAGTCGTGTCCGACTCTCTGGACCCCATGGACTGCAGCACGCCAGGCCTCTCTGTCCATCACCAACTCCTGGAGCTTGCTCAAACTCATGTCCATTGAGTCAGTGATGCCATCCAACCATCTCATCCTCTGTCATCCCCTTCTCCTCCTGTCTCCAATCTTTCCCAGCATCAGGGTCTTTTCCAAGGAGTCGGGTCTTCCCATCAGGTGGCCAAAGTATTGGAGCTTCAGCATCAGTCCTTCCAATGAATATTCAGGACTGGTCTCCTTTATGGATGGACTGGCTGGGTCGCCTTGCAGTCCAAGGGTCTCTCAAGAGTCTCCTCCAGCACCACAGTTGGCAAGCATTATGGAATGTGATTTCAGCCTCAAGAAGGAAGTCTGACACCTCCTCCAACATGAAAGGAGCCTCAAGGGAACATAAGCTCATCACTAAAGGACACACACTGATTCCACTCATCACAGAACAGTCAAGTCCAGAGAGGCAGAAAGTAGAACAGCGATGACCAGGCTCTGAGAGACAGGGAGGCTGGGGAGCTAGTGCTTCATGGGGACACAGTTTTGATGTGAACAGTTGCCAAGATTCTGGAAGCGAATGATGGGAAGTGAACTGAAAGCCACTGAACGTGACATTTTACAATGCTTCAAATACTGGTATTTGCTGTCTTTGTTACCCAGAAAAAGGTATATACAAAATTTACAATTCAGCCCTTCTGTCTGGCAAGGCCCATCTCAGGAGTGCACTGGCCTGGCCAGAACTGCTTGGCTGGGCACAAATGATGGAAGGCTTCCACCCCCTGCACAAAGTTCTTGGCTAACTCTCCTGACCTGAGGAACCGCTGCGATTGAAAAGGAATGCTCCCCGTATTGAACTGGCCCGCTGTGCCATCCGGGACCCATTCACTCATTCATTCATTCAGCAAGCATTACGCAGCATCCGTTCCACCTGATGCCAGGTACTTGCTCCAAACGCTCATAAACAAAAATCATCAAGACGACCTGGACCGCTGAACATCTCCCAGGATGACCAAGGAGCACGTGGTTTTACGGAGAAGTCACCAAGTGACGAAACGCGTGACGTTTCACCCACATACACACACGCCACTTGCCTCAGGACTGTGCTCTTGACAGCACAGGTTGCAGAAAGCTCCATGCTGCTGCGAGGCCAGGTCCCTGCACCCCGCGCCCCCAGTGTGATGCACAGAGTCTTCACCGCCTTCTACACCTAAAGCTCACCTTCTACAGGGAGAATTCCCGCTCACTTTGAGACAAAGAATCAGCCTTCCCTGATGGCTCTAACAGCAAAGAATCTGCCTCCTGCAACGCAGAAGACCCGGGTTCGATCCCTGGGTCAGGAAGATTCCCTGGAGAAGGGAACAGCAACCCAGTCTGGTTTTCTTGCCTGGAGAACCCCATGGACAGAGGAGCCCGGCGGGCTACAGTCCATGGAACTGCAGGGAATCAGACACGACTGAGCAGCTAACACTTTCCCAGAGAGGCTCCCTGCAAAAAGGCTTCTTGATTCCACCCTCCCCTACCTGTCCTGGGCCAGTCTCCAGCCTCCTTTCTCTAGTTCCACAGGACCCCTGCCCTTAGCTAACTACACACAAGCTCAACCTCCTCTTATTATAGGAAAAACCAGGTTATCCTATCCTTTCCAACCCAGCAGGGCTTGGCACTACTTGAGTGAAGGGCCAGACGTTCATAACAAGTATCGCAGGCTTTAGGGATCACTCACAGACTGTGTTACGTGTGGCTGTTCGCTCCTCTTCCACGGCTCTTTAACGTGTAAAAACATGCTTAGCTTAGGGAACGATGGGGGTGCATGGACTCAGCCCACAGAAACACAGGCACCAACTTGATGTACACGTTACTCTCAGGTCATTTTTTCCTCATGTACAGTTATCTTTTTTAATTTTTAATTTTATATGCAGTATAGCCAATTAACAATGATGTGATGGTTTCAGGTGGACAGCAAAGGGACTCAGCCATAAATATACATGCATCCATTCTCCCCCAAACTCCCCTCCCATCCAACATGCCACATGACATTGAGCAGAGTTCCCTGTGCTGGACAGCAGGTCCTTGTTGGTTCTCCATGTTAAGTACAGCAGTGTGTCCATGTCCATCCCAGACTCCCTGACTATCCCTTCCCCCATCCTTCCCCCTGGTGACCATAAGGTTATTACAGAGTATTGAGCAGAGTTCCCTGTGCTGGACAGCAGGTCCTTGCTGGCTCTCCATGTGAAATACAGCAGCGTGTCCACGTCCATCCCTAACTCCCTAACTATCCCTTCTGCCATCCCTCTCCCTGGGAACGCTAAGTTCATTCTCTAAATCTGAGTCTCTCTCTGCTCTGTAAATAAGTTTATTTGTATCATTTCTTTTTAGATTCCTCATATAAAGGATGTCATGTCGGATTTCTCCTTCTCTGAATGACTTACTTCACTAAGTGTGACAGTCCCTAGGTCTGTTCATGTTGCTGCAAACGGCATTACTTCACTTTTTTCTGGCTGAGTGATATTCCACTGTATATATCTTAGGTACAGCTTTTGGTGTGCCCGTTTCTCTGTGGGGGAAAAAAAAAAACACAACATTTGGCGGTCTCCCCTCTTTCTATACAGTACATTCCATCCTCCAAGCATGGGCCTTCAAGACCCTATGAAAGTCACCCCCTCCAAGTCCAAGCTCCCCACTTCCCTTTAAACACCTCCGAGCACCACCCAGATGGCCCCACTTGGTGCTGCCTGCTCCATCCTGGCTTGGACCTGCGTCCACCCCAGCCGGTGGTCCTCACTGAGATGTCTCATACATGCGGAGCCCCGTGCAAACACCACCACACTTACACACATCACTGTCTCCAGCTCCAGCGACCTTCCAGCACCATCACCAAGGCACATGTCCCTCACCTGCTGTGTGATCTCCCCAAGACAGCAAGAAAGAGCTATTCCCAATACCCTTGTCTTTTTTAGAAGAACTCTCAGCTTACATAGTATTGTCCATCAGTACTACCTCAATTTTTAAAAAATTGAATAAAATGCAACCCCCTCTTCCAAAAAAAAAAATAGAGAAAGAATGAGAACTCTCGTTTCTACGAGGCTATCCAAAGTTGAATTCAAGAGCTGTTCTTAACCTGATACAACTAAGCACCAGCACGGCAAGGTTGCACAGCTCCTCGCCTGACCTGTGAATCCGGGAACCGGTTCCACTGCGTAATTAACAGGTTCCATTCGTCTAAGTCTCCTGGGCGTGTCCCTCATGAGAGGGCGTAGTTGACAGGCCATCATCACAGACGTCTCTTGCCTATTTGATCCCTGCCACGACTGAACACTTGTGTCTCCCCCAAAAACCCATGCGTGGAAACCCGGCCCCCTCAAGGTGATGATTAAACTTGAGAGGTGGGGCCTGTGGGAGGGGATAGGACTTGAGACTGGAGTCCTCAAAATATGAATGAGATCCCCCTGAGCTCCGCTGGCCCTTCCAGCAGTGACGACATAGCAAGGAAATGGTCGTGTTACGAACCAGCAAGCAGGCTCTCACCAGCCAACAAAAGCGCCTTCAACAGGTGGCCCTTCCAGCCTCCAGGACCCTGAAAAAGATGCTTGTGTTGTCCTACAAGGCAGCTGGTTTATGGTATTTCGCCGCTCAGTCGTGTCCAACTGTTTTGCAACCCCATGGACTGCAGCCCAACAGGCTGCATAGTCAAAGAAGGTCGGTGTGTGTTAGTCACTCAGTTTCGTCGACCCTTTGTGACCCCCAGGGCTAGATAGCCCACCAGGCTTCTCTGTCCATGGAATTTTCCAGGCAAAAAAAATACTGGAGTGGGTTGCCATTTCCTTCTCCACGAAGAAATTGGAACTAATGATAAAGAACCCACCTAGCAACCCAGGTACACGTTAAGAGACACAGGTTCGACCCCTGGGTCACCAAGAGGCCCCTGGATGAGGGTATGGGAACCCACTCCAGTATTCTTGCCTGGAGAATCCCATGGACAGAGGAGCCCTGGTGGGCTACAGTCCACGAGGTCGCAAAGAGTCGGACACGATTGAGACAACTTAGCACACATGTTTCTAGCAAGCATCTGTGGATGTGAGAGCTGGACCATAAAGAAGGCTGGGCACCAAAGAACTGATGCTTTCAAACTGTGGTGTTGGAGAAGACTCTTGAGAGTCCCTTGGACTGCAAGGAGATAACACCAGTCCATTCTAAAGGAAATCACTGGATATTCACTGGAAGGACTGATGAGATGTGTATAAGAGACAGGGTTATTACTGAATTAAAGGTATGTCATAGAATTGAGGAATATAATAATTAGAGCTGTTTGGCTTCAAGTGAAAACAAAGCTGCAGGCAAGGCAGAGGCATTTATTCTAAGAACAGAGAAGTATCTCACCAAACTCAAAATAGTAGAAAGGCAGCTGGACTTCCAAGTGGACCTGGATCTAGAAAACAAAAAGCCAAAAAGGAGCCAAGGAAACTCTGCTTGCTGTCTTTCTTTATGCTCGTGCACTTTATTCTTTCTTCGCAGGTTCACTTACCTTACATAAATGTGGTTTTGACACAGAGGCATACAAGCGTCAATTCAAAACTAAACTAGACCTAAAGGAGTGGATTGAGGGGTGAGAGAGAGGCTCATAAGGGAGGGGTGACATGTATGCTTACAGTGATTCACGATGTTAGCGACAGAGGATGAGATGGTTTGGATGGCATCACTGACTCGATGGACATGAGTGTGAGCAAACTTTGAGAGATCGTGAGGGACAGGGAAGCCTGGCGTGCTGCACTCCACGGGGGTGGCAGAAAGTGAGACACAGCTTAGCAACTCAACAACAACAAAGGAAAAGACAGGCAAAGGAAACCAAAACCCCAAGAATGGAGTGGGAAGAACTGTGACAATGAAATTGACACCTGCATGCTACTGATTCCATGAATGAAATAGACAGCTAACAAGAACCTTGTACACAGCACACACAACTCTCCTGAGTGCCCTGCGGGGACCCAACAACAGCAAGAAGCTTATGATATTAAGACTCCATCACAGCAGGGCAGAGGGACAAGGCAAAGCACCTTCAACAGATTCAAAGGTCTCAGGTTTCCGGGTGGTCAGTCCTCAAGGTCAGGGGCAGCATCAACTAACAAGGATCAACGACTTCCCAGGTTGGTGGTCCAGTGATTAGGATTCCATGCTTCCGATGCAAGGGCTGCAGAGGGGTCGACCCCTGGCCCCCACCCCACCATACTACATGGTGGAGTCAGAAATAAAATATTTTCTTAAATTGAAAACAAAAAATAAAATTAACAAAGATCTAGGGTTAATAATGGTCCTCAACACAGCTGAATCCTCTCACAACACAGTGCCCAACGCAGGTGGGCTAAGGTCATCCTTCCGGTCACTCCCCAGGGACCTAGTAAGCACCTACTGTATGCCTTCCCTCCATAGCTCAGTTTGGTAAAGCACCTGCCTGCAGTGCAGGAGACCCTGGGTCGGGAAGGTCCCGTGGAGAAGGCAATGGCAACCCACTGCAGTATTCTTGCCTGGAGAATCCCGTGGACAGAGGAGCCTGGTGAGCTACAGTCCACGGGGTCCCAAGAGCTGGACACGACTTAGTGACTAAACAACCACCCACCACTGCCACGATACAGAGCTGGAAAGTGAGGTACAATCGAAAGAAAAATTACCCCCGACAGCAAAGTCTTCCACACCCCGAACACGGACAGCGGGACGTTTCTGGCCCCAACACACACAGATCAGCCAAGAGAGTATGTGTCTCAACCGGTGGAAGGTCCAAGATTCCTGAGACTCCCCCACCCCCGCCAGGCCCCCACACTGACCTCTGCTCAGAGTCAGCACTTTGAACCCCCACACTGCAACGAGTTCCCAGGGATCACCTCAAAGGCCTTTGGTAACTCTGGAAGGCATCCGAAGACTGACCTTTGAGCAATTAATTACGTCAAGACTTAAAAGGAAAGAGGCAGCAAAGAGGCTCGAAACCACTCCAGGAAGAATCAACCTAAGAGAAACATACCAGCGAACAGGTTTTTTTCTGCACTTGAGTTTTCTGTTCCAAGGGAGACGCTCTCATCCTTCAAATAGAAGAGAAATTAAAGTCACTGCCTCCGTGTGATAGCCGGAAAGGGTCTTTAGGGCGAATTTCAATGAGCTGCCTGCGACCACCACGTCGTTTCAGTATGTAGCTATGCTTGCTTCTTGGCGAGGCTAAATGAACCACGGTGGTGGGCAAACTGCCCTTTGCTTTTATGGCGACGCGAACCACGCTGCTGGGTCAACGTGTACACTCGGGTTTCTTGCAAATTATTTCATAATTGTTACCTGTGTGTGCCAAACGGGGCTTACTTAACTTGCTGCGGTTACTGGCAACAGGACACCAACAGCCGTGTGATCAAGAGTGTGCGATTCCCACGCTTGGCCAGACAAGGGCTGCCCGATACACTTAGAATGGGACAAGTGTTACGTAATAGCCGCACAATAACCAGTGCAGCACCTCGCACAGACGGTGCTCTTCAAACAGAGAGGACACTCCTGGACCCGTCACGGGATCAGTGCGGTTCGGCGCACTCACTCAGTCATGTCCGACTCTTTGCAATCCCCATGGACTGCAGCACGCCAGGCCTGTCCACCGCCGACTCCTGGAGCTTGCTCAGACTCAGGTCCCTCCAGTCAGTGATGCCATCCAACCATCTCACGGGATAAGCACAACCATTACTGAGCACTTCATGTCATCAAGAGGTCCTTAACAATTATGCCACAACTGGGTATCTCACTGGTGTACTCGAGTCCTGAGGCACGTACCGGCTAATCCAGGCCAATCAACCTCAAGTCATTCTGTGTTAAAGAGTAACTTCCCTGGCGGCTCAGACGGTAAAGCATCTGCCTACAATGCGGGAGACCCTGGTTCGATCTCTGGGTCGGGAAGATCCCCTGGAGCAGGAAATGGCAACCCATATGAAAAATGAATCATTCAGAAACACTTGGGCGATGAACCATAGGACCTTAAACATTCATGCCTCCAGACCCCAATGTTACCTGTCTTTCTCATCAATATGCTATTGCTGGTCTATTGAATTTACATCACTTTAAACCTCCAGTGCCCATAATTACAACAAAATAGGTCCCTCTAAATACTCTTTGCACAGTAGTCATGTATAGGTGCGCCTAGATAGAGAGTTTATATAGAGACTTATTTATATAGATGTACTTATTTACATAGACCGGGCTTCCCAGATGGCTCAGTGGTAAAGAATCCGCCTGCTAGTGCAGAAGACCAGAGTTCAATCCCTGGGTCGGCAAGAGTCCCTGGAGGAAGAAATAGCAACCCTCTCCAGTATTCTTGCTTGGGATATCCCATGATCAGAGGGACCCGCTGGGTTATAGTCCATAGGGTCACAAAGAGTCCACAATTTAGCAACTGACTACACATGCACTTTTATATAGATTGGGAAAAACTGAAGGCAAGAGGAGAAGGGGACAACAGAGGGTGAGATGGTTAGGTGGCACCACTGACTCAATGGATATGAGTTGGAGCCAACTCTGGGAGATAGTGAAGGACAGGGAAGCCTGGCGTGGCGTACTCCATGGGATCGCAAAGACTCGGACACGACTGAGCAACTGAGCAACAACTTATTTATATCCAAACAGGAGGAATATAAAGCATGTTTTCATTAGTACTAAGCATTAGGCTGATGGTCTACGGATTTCTAAGGGGCTTCCTTGGTTGCTCACGGCACCCAGCAATGCTAGAGACGCAGGTTTGATCACTGGGTGGGGAAGATCCCCTGGAGAAGGGAACGGCAACCCACGCCAGCATTCTTGCCTGGGAAATCCCATGGACTGGGAAGCCTGGTGGGCTGCCGTCCACAGGGTTGCAAGAGTTGGACATGACAAAGAGGCTAAGCAACAACTGATTCCTAAACAAGTAACAGATGAGGCACCGTCAGCTGAACTCAACCGTAGCCCCCTGAGTATCACAGCCAGAGGCAGAGACACTGTCTGAACTCCTGGCAACCCGATCCTTCTGGGCTGCTAATTCAACACCCGCCCAACCTTCATGTTCTCAAAATACCGCATAAATACCAAACCGTCACCTCGTCCTTACTCTGGGCTAACTGTGTGCGAGGGAGTCCATTTATGCCTTGGAAACTGTCCTGACCTGAGAGGGTCACCGAACGAGCATCTGGAATGTCCAGGGAGGAATTCAGAGCACGTGGACGCTCTTCTCTGGGGGTCAGAACCTGAAAACTGCATTTTCTCAACACCTGAAAAGGGGAAGCCCGTCTTCTCATTGAAGATTTTCACTCAGAAGGAAAGCAAAGCGTTTCCACAACTGTTTTCCTAATCTAGCGCCCTAAGAGCAGAACACTTTTCTGCAGAGCAGAACTGCTTTCTTCCACAAAATTTCATGTGAAAACCAGTCAGGGGCAAGACCGGTAAAAGAACCTGCCTGCCAGTTCTGGAGAGGCGGGTTCTATCCCTGGGCCAGGGAGATTCCCCTTGGCAAAGGAAAGAGCAACCCACTCCAGTATCCGTGCCTGCAAAACCCCTTGGACAGAGGAGTCTGTCAGCTACAGCCCACGGGGTCACAGAAGAGTCAGATACGACTGAGCTAGACAGATAGAACACAAATATAGACTACAAGGGTTTTTTGTTTGGTGGGTTGGTTTTATTGTCATTTAACTAGTTCTTTAAGAGAAATCCTTTGTTCACTTATTTTTAGCCTTATTTCTCCAATTAAAAGAGAACTGTAATAGGTCATAAACATTTTTCTCAGGGCAGCCTTTGCTAGGTCACTGGTTTTAATTGCACCTATTTCCTCTTTATTGCTTTTAAGCAACAAAAATTTCCCTTTTGATTTGTCTCCTTAAGCCAAAGATTGTCTAGGTACATGTTTCTTAATTCTTAGGTAAAACCTTTTCTTCACCTTTTAATAATTTACTATTAAAGTCCCTATATAATAATCAGAAAATCTGCCTGGTTATATGTCCGTTATATCTCCATTTCAAAAATGGAAAAGAAATTCTGTCTATGAAACTGCTACTTAAGAAATGTGTGTAGGGATGGAGGCTCAAGAGGGAGGGGATATATACAGAGTTATGATGAGTCACACTGTTTTATGGAAGAAAGCAAACAACATTGTAAAGCGACTGCCCTCCAATTAAAGAAACACTTTAAGGGAAAAACAAAAAGGGCAAAGGAGAAGAATGCATGGATATGCAATAAGGAATAGAGAGAACTATCCTAACGAACACAGAAAGGAAACAGGTACTCACACAGCCAACACACCGCGTCAAGTGTTGACCCTAAGACTAAATGGTGTCTTCCCCCAAAACTCAGACGATGACACCCCACCCTCCCAGGACCTGAGAATGTGGCTGGAGGTGAAGACGAGTGTTTTAAAAAAACAAAAGGAGGTGATTCAGTTAAACGACACCCTCAGGGTGGGCACGGCTCCCTTACGAGCGGTGTCCTTGTTAAGACTAAAACCGATCAGGACGCAGACACGCAGACACAGAGGGAATAAACACCACGTGAGCACACAGGGAGGACACAGGATCCACACGCCAAGGGGAGAAGCCTGGAGGGACACCAGCCCCGAGGACACCTGGATCTCTTGACACCAGCCTGCAGGACAGTGAGGAAGCAAGGTCTTCAAGAAGCCCAGTGTGCAGCCCTTAGTTACGGCGGTCAGAGCCGCCTAACGCCCGCTCTATCAGGCTCCGTGCTGCTCCAACACGTGGACAAGAAAAGCAGTAGGAAAGGAAGTTCACAACCCGTCTGGGCTCAGGCCGCCTGTCCCCTATAAATAAGAAAAGATGTGTTTGGGTGGAAAGACTGCTCCTCTCTCTAAGCCTCTCTTTTCTCACCTGTATAATGGGATCATAAGAGGAAGGTCGTTATTAGGGTTCCCCAAGAGAAGGAACACGCAGCAGCCACCAAACTTCTCAGATCTCCCAAGTGCTCAATACACACTTTGGCTGTTCAGTCACGCGTTTCTGTCCGAATATTTGTGATCCCAGGGACTGCAGCATGCCAGGCCTCCCTGTCCATCACCAAGTCCCAGAGTCGGCTCAAACTCATGGCCACCAAGTGGGTGATGCCATCCAACCATCTCATCCTCTGTCGTCCCCTTCTCCTCCCGCCTTCAGTCTTTCCCACCATCAGGGTCTTTTCCAATGATCCTGTTCTCTGCATCAGGTGGTGAGCATATCAGAGTTTTAGCTTCAGCGTCAGTCCTTCCAATGAATATTCAGGACTCAGTTCCTTTAGGATGGACTGGTTGGATCTCCTTGCAGTCCAACGGACTCTCAAGAGTCTTCTCCAACACCACAGTTCAGAAGCATCAGTTCTTTGGCGCTCAGTGTTCTTTATGATCCAACTCTCACATCCATGCATGACTACTGGAAAAACCATAGCCTTGACCATACGGATCTTTGTTGACAAAGTAAGGTCTCTGCTTTTCAGTATGCTGTCTAGGTTGGTCACAGCTTTTCTTCCACGGAGCAAGTGTCTTTTAATTTCATTTTCAACACACACTGTCCTTCTTGAAACTGGGCTGCACTGGGCCACTTCAACCTGCCTCTGGTGTCAGGTATTCAGGCGTGTCCGACTCTCTGTAACCCCATGGACTGTAGCCTGCCAGGGTCCTCTGTCCATGGGGTTCTCCAGGCGATAGTTCTAGAGTGGGTTGCCATGTCCTTCTGCAGGGCATCTTCCCAACCCAGGGATGGAACCCGTGTCTCCTGCATTGGTAGGCAGATTCTTTACCACGGAGCCACTGGGAGGCCCTTTGAGAAGCGGAGCTATTTCTAGAATTGAATACGTCTAAAAATGTGACGAGAAGGTACGAATGAAGGTGAAAGACAAAAATGTGCCATTCAAAAATAGACACACTTGGGAACACTTCCTAAGGTTACATGTTAAGATTTCATGAGCTGAAGTCAAGCCAGATACACGCATGTTTGTGACTGAAAGACAAACTATTATTCCTTAAAACTGAGAAGCCAGTAGGATTTTCTCAATCTATATTGAAAGAAGAGCATAAATACTTTTGAAAGGACAGGGAAAGGAGAAACATAGAGCACTTAAAAAAAAAGAGAGAGTACTGTTCTATTGCTTTAAAGCCGAGGATAATGGAAGAACATAAAAAATGTGTGACGTGGTCTGTTCATTACAGTGTAGGATTTAGTATAAATTGAATTTTAAACTATAATTTACCCAGACGGTAGTTTTGAATGTAATAACTGAATCTGCTTTAATTGCTTTTAAATCCTGCTGGCAAAATTTAAGGAAATTCTTAATTTCTGCCAATTTATGAGAAGCAGCAAGCTGGAACACACAATAAAAATCATTAGGTAATAAAACAAATCTTGCTTGACTTGGTGAACCCACAATGTCAAGCAGACCCAGAAGCTATTTATGTAACAAAAGAAAGGGAGGCGGAGGAGAGGAAAGACCACCTCATTCCATTAAGGAAAACATCTGGCTTATAAACACACGTTTAATGGAAAGACAACTGTAAACGGGATCCTTCCGGTGCTGGTTTTCTCAGAATCACCCTTCTAAGGGTTCTTCAGTCTTCTAAGAGGGGAGGAATTCATAAATGCTTTCCCCACATTGACGAGCTTTTCCTATTGTGTCCTGGGTCGTGTTTTTAATTCACTGTGTTGCCAGACATTAACCTCTTCATCCACACTTGGAACAGGAAAAGCTTCTGGAATCGGTTTCCTACAGGTCACCACCCAGAGTCTCCCAAGCCCTTCATGTTACTGCCCGGTGCAGCTGAGGATACGCGGGGCCTGCAACCAAGGGCGGGGTGCCTGAGCCCTGGAACCAGCGTGGCTCTGACTGTCTTGGGGCAGGCAGTCGGACACATCAGCAGACTCCAGTATCCGCTCCTACAGGAATCTAGAAGCATCTCCCCTTCGGGGGGGCCTTCCTTCAACCAGTTAGAAATTCAGCCTCACAAATGGCTGGACCTCCTTGCAGTCCACGGGACTCTCAAGAGTCTTCTGCAACACCACAGTTCAAAAGCATCAATTCTTTGGCGCTCAGCTTTCTTCACAGTACAACTCTCACGTCCGTACACGACCACTGGAAAAAAACCACAGCTTTGACTAGATGGACCTTTGTTGGCAAAGTAATGTCTCTGCCTTTTAATATGCTCTCTAGGTTGGTCAAAGCTTTTCTTCCAAGGAGCAAGCGTCTTTTAATTTCATGGCTGCAGTCACCATCTGCAGTGATTTTGGAGCCCAGAAAAAGAAAGTCAGCCACTGTTTCCACTGTTTTTCCCCATCTATTTGCCATGAAGTGATGGGACCAGATGCCATCGTCTTAGTTTTCTGAATGTTGAGTTTTAAGCCAACATTTTCACTCCCCTCTTTTACCTTCATCAAGAGGCTTTTTATTAGTTCCTCTTCACTTTCTGCCATAAGGATGGTGTCATCTGCATATCTGAGCTTACTGATATTTCTCCCGGCAATCTTGATTCCAGCTTGTGCTTCACCGAGCCCAGCATTTCTCATGATGTACTCTGCATATAAGTTAAATAAGCAGGTGACAATATACAACCTTGACGTCCTCCTTTTCCTATTTGGAACCAGTTTGCTGCTCCATGTCCAGTTCTAACTGTTGCTTCCTGACCTGCGTACAGATTTCTAAAGAGGCAGGTCAGGTGGTCTGGTATTCCCATCTCTTGAAGAATGTTCCACAGTTTGTGGTGATCCACACAGTCAAAGGCTTTGGGGTAGTCAATAAAACAGAAATAGATGTTTTTCTGGAACTCTCTTGCTTTTTTGATGATCCAATAGATGTTAGCAAGTACTGTTTAAGTCTGGCTCGGAGAATGTTGAGCATTACTTTACTAGCATGTGAGACGAGTGCAATTGTGCGGTAGTTTAAGTATTCTTTGGCATTGCCTTTCTTTGGGATTGGAATGAAAATTGACCTTTTCCAGTCCTGTGGCCACTGCTGAGATTTCCAGATTTGCTGGCATAATGAGTGCAGCACTTTCACAGCATCATCTTTTACGATTTGAAATAGCTCAACTGGAATTCCATCACCTGCACTAGCTTTATTCATAGTGATGCTTCCTAAGGCCCACTTGACTTCACATTCTGGGATGTCTGCCTCTAGGTGAGTGATCACACCATCGTGATTATCTGGGTTGTGAAGATCTTTTTTGTACAGTTTTCCTGTGTATTCTTGCCACCTCTTCTTAATATCTTCTGCTTCTGTTAGGTCCATACCATGTCTGCCCTTTCTTGAGCCCATCTTTGCATGAAATGTTCCCTTGGTATCTCTTAATTTTCTTGAAGAGATCTCTAGTCTTTCCCATTCTATTGTTTTCCTCTATGTCTTTGCATTGATCACTGAGGAAGGCTTTCTTATCCCTCCTTGTTATTCTCTGGAACTCGGCATTCAGATGGGTATATCTTTCCTTTTCTCCTTTGCCTTTAGCGTCTCTTCTTTTCTCAGCTATCTGTAAGGCCCTCTCAGACAACCATTTTGCCTTTTTCGTATCTCTTTTTCTTCGGGATGGTCTTGAAGAGGAACACATCTTCGTTACAAAATAAGTGGGTCATGGGTACAAGAAACATACAGCACAGGGAACACAGTCAGTAATAACATCACACTTTTGCACAGTGACAGCCAGTAACTACAGACTTACCCCGGGGATCGCTTTCAAACATACAGAAATATTGAATCGCTATGTTCTGCGCCTGGAAAAGACCCGGCACTACAGGTCAATTACAACTTCAAAAACAATCAGACAGATGATCAAAGTCACAGAAAAAGAGATCAGATTTCTAGTTACCAGAGACAAGTGCTGGGCAGGCAGAGGGAAGTGAATAAAGGCGGTCCGTAAAGTGCAAACTTCCAGTTTTGATACGTATGTGCTAGGAATGTGACGTACACCATGGTGATTGTAATTAACACTGCTTGTACGTTACGCTTGAAAGTTGAGAGCAAATCAGAGTTCTCGTCACAAGGAAAAATATTTTTCTTCTTTTTTGTTTTTTGGTTATCTATTGCATGGTGAGTAGCTCAGTATCACTCTCTTGTGAGACCCTGGACTCCAGCCTGGCAGGCTCCTCTGTCCACAGGATTCTCCAGGCAAGAATTCTGGAGTGAGCTGCCATGCCCTTCTCCAGGGGATCTTCCCAACCCAGGAATCGAACCCAGCTCTCCTATGTTGCAGGCGGATTCTTTACCCACTGAACCATCAGGGAAGCCTTTGTATCGATTATAGATGAGATTTTCACTGAACTTCTTCTGGTCACGATTAAATGATGTATAGAAATCAAACCGTTAAACTACACGCCTTAAACTTATACAGTGCCGTACGTCAATTACCTCTCAATAAAACTGGAAGAGACCCAGGAACAACAAAAAGACCGCCTTTACCTTCTGCATCCCAGAAAGCTGTACACATTTCTCACACATTGGTGGTCCGTGTCTCCCACCAGATGATAAATATCCTCAACATCATGGTCTGGACAGTCTCTGTTGCTACTACGCAGCTCTGCCCCCAGGGAAGACAGTCTCAGGATAAACAATGGATGTGGCCAAGTGTCCCAGTAAAAATTGGTTTTCAAAACGGGCCATTGGAAGTACACACAGCCTTACCAGAATTTAGCTCCTGGCACTTCCTTCATGATTGAATCTCAGCAAGTTATATCCTGATATGTGGGCCTCCCAGGTGGTGCCCTTCGTAAAGAACCATAAACAATGGATGTGGCCAAGTGTCCCAGTAAAAATTGGTTTTCAAAACGGGCCATTGGAAGTACACACAGCCTTACCAGAATTTAGCTCCTGGCACTTCCTTCATGATTGAATCTCAGCAAGTTATATCCTGATATGTGGGCCTCCCAGGTGGTGCCCTTCGTAAAGAACCTGCTTGCCAATGCAGGAGACACAGAAGACACAGGTTTTGATCTCTGGGTCCGGGAGGGCATGACAACCCACTCCAGTATCCTTGCCTGGAGAATCCCACGGACAGAGGAGCCTGGCGGGCTACAGTCCATAGGGCTGCAAAGCGTCGGACACAACTGAAGCCACTTAGCACAGACATTCACACACACAAAGCAAACACAAAGCAAAACCATCCAAGAACTTCTGGACTCGGTATTTTAGATGACGGCTTCCAGGGAAAGGCCAACAACATACTTCATTGGTATAACAGCAGCAATTATTGCTGCCAAGAACCCCCCAACTGCCAGGAGTGGCCTTGACCTCAACGTGTGCCCCCAGTGAATAACGGTCGGTGGGCAGGCAACGGCTGCAAAGGCCTCTTGACAGCAGTGGGTGATGCTGGCACCCGGGGTCACCTGAGGCCACGTGGCTTCCTCATGCCCAGCTACCCCTTCCTCCGAAACTGGCCTCCTCCTCCTCCTCTCCCATCCACAGCTGCCAATTCCAAAGGGGGTCCCACCCCCAGCCCAAACTTCACATGCCCAACCCCTTACCCAGAGTCGGCTTCCCAGGAGACCCAATCTGCAGGAGTGGGGTCACCTTCTCAGGGGGCCGCAAAACTCCTAGGTGAGCAAATGAGGAGAGCCCAGTCAATATAGGTTATCATTCTTGGAAGAAAAGCTATGACAAACCTAGACAATGCATTAAAAAGCAGAGACGTCCCTTTGCCAACAAAGGACCGTAGAGTCAAAGCTATGGTTTTTCCAGTAGTCATGTATGGATGTGAGAGTCGGGCTATAAAGAAAGCTGAGTACCAAAGAATTGATGCTTTTGAACTGTGGTGTTGAAGAAGACTCAAGAGTCCCTTGGACTGCAAGGAAACCCAACCAGTCCATCCTAAAGGTAATCAGTCCTGAATATTCATTCGCAGGACTGATGCTAAAGCTGAAGCTCTGGCCACCTGATGCAAAGAACTGACTCACTGGAAAAGACCCTGATGCTGGGAAAGACTAAAGGCAAGAGGAGAAGGGGACGACAGAGGATGAGATGGCTGGATGGCATCACCAACTCGATGCACGTGAGTCTGAGTGAACCCAGGGACACAGTGAAGGACAGGGAAGTCTAGCCTGCTGTAGTCCGTGGGGTTGCAAAGAGTTGGACATGACTAAGTGACTGGAAAGCATTCTTGATGATCCCTCCTATCTTCTACTTCACAGACATCTTCCCCAAGTCAGGACTCTAACACCATGCAACATGGACTTTCATAGGTAGGTGAGTTCCAGGGCCTCTCAAGACCTCCTTGACCTTCAAATGGGAAAGACTGAGGGTTCCTAGGCCTTCCTTTCATTAGGACAATTCCTAGGGAACTGTGCTGAGCTAAAATGACTCTAAGCAACCAGAGAAAATCTACTTCTAGTAACGTACTTACTGGTATACAGTACCGTGGAGTATTATTCAGCCATAAAGAAGGAAAGAGTTTCAGATGCTACATAATGGGTGAACCTTGAGGACAAGATGTTCGCTGAAAAAAAAAAAAGGCTGTCACGAATGGACAAACCCAGTGACATTCTGGAGTGGTCCAAGTCACATACGCAGAGAGCAGGACAGAGGTTTGGGGGGGCTGGTTGGAGGGGAGGGGCCAGCTGCTGCTTATGGGCACAGAACTTACTCCTGGGAGGGGAAAGACGATACAGTGACTGGCGGCCCGTCATCTGTCTACACAACCAATGGCCACTTTTTGCCACACAACATCCAGATACCATACCATCTAAAAATCCCTGAATATCCACCATCCAACCTCTTGCAGAAAATTTTGCTGATGACAAAAATGAACCGAAATACTTCCACCCAAAACTGCTTTAGTGCAAGTGTAGGTTCAGTGACTAAATACAGGCTAAAAGGATGATGGTGAATTATCCAAGTCACACGGCAGTTTGGAAAATCCCATGGACGGAGGAGCCTGGTGGGCTGCAGTCCAGGGGGGTCGAGAAGAGTCGGACATGACTGAGCGACTTCCCTTCACTTTTCACTTTCATACATTGGAGAAGGAAATGGCAACGCACTCCAGTGCTCTTGCCTGGAGAATCCCAGGGATGGGGAGCCTGGTGGGCTGCCGTCTATGGGGTCACACAGAGTCGAACACGACTGAAGCGACTTAATCGTCACTTAACTGCAGCAGCAATGAAATGTGCACTGGGTTTTCCAGGTGGCGCTAGTGGTGAAAAACGATGCTGCCAATGCATGAGACGTAAGGGACACAGGTTCGATCCCTGGGTCGGGAGGTTCCCCTGGAAGAGAGAATGGCAACCTGCCGCAGTGTTCTTGCCTGCAGAACACCATGCACAGAGGAGCTTGGTGGGCTTCAGTCCATAGTGTCACACAGAGTCAGACATGGGTGAAGCAACTTAGCCATGGACACACGAGACGTGAACAGTTGTTTTTCTCAAAGGGCCTCGTGCAACTAACGTGTCCCCAGTCCTTTTTTCCTCTATGACATTAAAAATAGAGCACGGTACCTGCGAAAGAAGTTCATACAACCTCTTCAGAGGTGCTGGTGCCACACTCATTCTTCAAAAGCCCAACCTCTGGAACTCACATAGGACCCAGCAATTCCCCTCCTGGTGTATCTCCAAAAAGCTCAAAAACTGTAATTCGAAAAGATACACACACCCCAGTGTTCAGAGTAACACTACTCACAATAGCCAAGACATGTTCAGTTCAGTCACTCAGTCATGTCTGACTCTTTGCAACCCCATGAATCACAGCACACCAGGCCTCCCTGTCCATCACCAACTCCCGGAGTTCACTCAGACTCATGTCCGTCGAGCCAGTGATGCCATCCAGCCATCTCATAGTAAGAAGCTAAATGTCCATCAACAGATGAATCAATAAAGGAGATGTGATGTATGCCCAGTGGAATATTACACGACCGTAAAAAAGGTATGGAATCTTGCCATCTTCAGTAAGTTGGAGGTCATGTTCGACTAGGTACAGCCACACTCAGCTCATCACATGGGTCTGGGGCTGCGTCCCCACTCAGACAGAAGGGAACACAGACCATGAGGACCTCCACGGCCGAAAGAGGTACGTCCTGGCCCTCCACAGACAAAGGTCAACCACCCCTGAAGACGGGAACCCAGGGCCATGCAGGGCACCACTGGTGCCTGAGAGAGACCCAGGAGGCCGCCTCGCCCTCCCCAAGCTCCACATCCGAGCCCAGAATAGACCAGATCGGACAGTCACCGATGTTTCTCTCCCGGTTAATAAATACTCTGACCGATTCTGAAACCCACCAGTCACGGAGCACCCAGATACGGAATGGGGGAAGACACAGGTGTCATCTCTAACAGCACAGGGCGGCTTCTGCCAGCTCTGCTTACTTTGAACTCACCTCTAACCTCTCTCCCAAAAATACGCGGCCAGAGAAGTTCAGGAAAGTTCCCTGAGCCAGACTTCTGCACAGAGCTGGCTGGGCTACACAGAGAGAGACTGTGTCTTCCCTCTCTCTCTGAATCTCTCTCTCATTCACACACACACACACCCCTTCATTTTGAACGCTGCCCGCAGCTGCACTCATTACTCTTATTTCTTCCACAGGAAACAGGGCGAGAAGGAAAAATAAGTCAGGAACGTCGCCTTGTGTACTCACATCGCCCCGTGCTTAAGTCTTCAACCCTCTTGGGCAGAAAAAAAGAGGGGGGGGAAAAAAAGCCCAGACAGCTTGCACTTCAAACAGGATTGGGACTTGTTTACACTCAAATTTTCTCTGGGGAAAAAAAATTAATAATTTCCCTGTGCAAATAAATAAGTAAAAATACAGAGAGTGCATGCACAGCAAAAATATTTGATTTCCAAACTGACACGGCAGCCCGGTTGGTACTGCTTTATCTGTCATATATACTATAAAGATCCACTCGCTTACGTCACAGACGAGATGGGTTATGTCCCCCTGTTGACAACCAGCTCTTAGAACAGAAGTGAGGGCCAAACACCACTTGCAAGACTATGTCATTTTTCCATGAAACTCCAGGTAATTTCTTTTTTAAAAAGCAAGCTCTATAAATGCAAATAGTGAGAAGGCCTCCTTATATAGCAGTGATCCCCCCCCCACAACAAATAAAAGGAAAAATACAGAGTGCATGAACACCAAAATATCTGTTTTCCAAAACAGCGGATGTACATAACCACCACCAACGGCAGCCCGGTTGGTACCGTTTTACGTGCCATTTACGCTATAAAGACCAACACATTTACATTACAGACAAGACTGGGTTATTTCCTCCTGTTCACAACCAGCTCTTAGAACAGAACCAAAGGCAGACCACCACTCGGGAGACTTTATAATTTTTCCACGAAAATCCAGAGTTTTCCACGAAAATCTAGACAGTTTCTTTTAAAAAAAGCAAACTCTAAAAATGCAAATAGTGAGAACGCTTTCTTATAGAACAATGATTACTCTCCTCCGGCGAGTCGAGAGACTCCAGGGAAAGTCCAGGAACAGACACTCCAGCTCAGAGGGTCCCCACAACGTCCTCTCCTCCAAGTCAGAGTGATGCTTGACTGTGCTCATCAGGAAACATGTGTGAACACCAAGAACGCAGGACCCAGAAGAAGAAAAGAACGTCACGTTCCGTTCAATAAAATATGGGTTGGATCTTAAACACTCAAAGCCAGGAAAGCTAAGGCTCTGCCCTCGAGTCTCCAAGAGATTTAAAAGGAATGCGCCATAAGACGGGAATATAGACGTATTAAGAAGGAGCGTGTCGTCGTGGGTTTCCGTGGCAGGAAAACGAAAGGGAGGAGAAAGGTGGCAGAAATCAAGATACTGTCCTCAGGCGTCTCCGACTCTTTGCAACCTCACGGACTGTAGCCCGCCAGGCTCCTCTGTCCATAAGGTTCTCCAGGCGAGAACACTGGAGCGGGTCGCCATGCCCTCCTCCAAGGGATCTTCCCAACCCAGGGATCGAACTTGCATCTCCTGCTTGGCAGGGGGCTTCTTTAACCAACTGAGCTACCTAAGACATCTAACGAACTTCCAAAGTCTTGGCTCTAACCGACCCCCTCCCTTCCCCGTGTCCTGGGCCACCTGCCCCGGGGCCAAGGAACCATCCCTGCAAAATATTCTAGCAGGCAGCGGCGCTCAAGGCACTTCCCTTCCTGACTTCCTCCAGGACTCTCTCCACTGAGAAGCCAGAGCAGACATCAACCTGGCGTTCCCCTCCGAGCTACTGCTCAATACTAACTTCTAAGTCAGTCTCCACATGCCCGGCAAAGGGGCCAGTCCCCCCCTCTCTCCCTGGACGCCTCCGCTCCGGGCAACCTCAGGGCCTTTGCACAAGCTGCGCCTTGGCCAGGCACGCATTCTCACTCCAGTCCTTCCGGTCCTACCTTAGGACGCTCGCCTCTCAGTGCGACTAAGGAGGAGAGACTTTCTTCCCAGCCGCCTGCGCCTCCCTGGGACTCTCACTGCGGTGGAGATCCAGTCACTCTCAGGAGGGACGCTTGCTCATCCCTCCCCTCGTGGGTCACCGAAAGGCACCCCAGGCACCCAGGGAAGCACCCGGTGCAGACCAAGCTATTTGCGGGATGAATGAACACACGAGTGGGGGAGAGGGAAGCTTGCCCCACAGCTGAGCAAGCATTTTCCGTAGCTGGGATACCAGCTGGAGCTACCAGGGCAGAGATGCCAGTCCCCGCAGTGAACAGAGGAGGCAGGTCCCTGGTGCGTCCTGGGAAACCCAGTCTGCAGACCACACCGGAATGGACCTGTAGGCCGTAGGTCAAGGGCATCCGTGAACTTGGATGGGGGCTGGGGAGAAGCAAGAACATTATTTTCCTTCACCTTTTGCGCAACTCCATAGGTAACTGCATTAGAAACATGGGCAAAGGGCCCTCGTGAAAACTGCACAGCCTGAGATTCTAACTGGTAGGACCCTGGAGGCATTTTCGGATCAGCTTTCAGATATCTCAGACACTTTAAAAAACACCGCTGATGGCCACGGCTACTTTGAAATGATGGCGGTGGTGAAAGCCATTGCTAGGTCGCGCTCTGAATACTCACTGCAAAGACTGATGCTGAAGCTGAAGCTCCAATACTCTGGCCACCTGATGGGAAGAGCTGAATCACTGGAAAAGACCCTGATGCTGGGAAAGATGAAAGGCGGGAGGAGAAGGGGACGACAGAGGATGAGATGGTTGGATGGCATCACCAACTCGATGAACCCGAGTCTGAATAAACTCCAGGAGTTGGTGACGGACAGGGAGGCCTGGTGTGCTGCGGTCCATGGGGTCGCAGAGTCAGACATGACGGAGCGACTCAACTGATCGTGTTCAAAAAGGACACGTTAAAGAACCGAAAGTGGATCTCAAAGAGATGCCTGTACACTCAGATGGACAGCAGTCCCAACAGCCAAAAAAAAGGAAATAAAGTAGCGATCCCCCACCTTTTTGGCAGCAGGGCCCACGGAAGACAGCTTTTCCAGAGACCAGGAAGGGGGTGAAGTGGGAGTCTAAGGGGCTGGTCTGGAGATGATTCAAGTGCATGACATTTATTACTCACTTTATTTCTCATCTAATGCCACCGCTGATCAGACAGAGGTACCAGTCTGCAGCCCAGAGATTGGAGAACACCCCTCTTCCGGCAGAACGGACCACAATGCCCATCCACAGATGAGTGGATAAATATAATGAGGTCTCTCCATACAATGACATAGGATTCAGCCCTTAAAAAAAAAAAGGCAGCAAATTCTGATACCTGCTACAACAGGGGAGAACCTTGAGGACACGGTATCAAGTAAAAGAAGTAGACACAGGACAAATGCTGTGTGATTCCAGCATTTTCGGCAATGGCACCCCACTCTTGCCTGGAAAATCCCATGGACGGAGGAGCCTGGTGGGCTGCGGTCCATGGGGTCACTAGGAGTCGGACACGACTGAGCAACTTCACTTTCATGCATTGGAGAAGGAAATGGCAACCTACTCCAGTGTTCTTACCTGGAGAATCCCAGGACAAGGGAGCCTGGTGGGCTGCCGTCTCTGGGGTCGCACAGAGTTGGACACGACTGAAGCGACTTAGCAGCATCAACAATATACTCAGATGCATAAAGACAACGTCTGGGGGTCCAGGGGCTGACGGTGGGGAGACGGGGAGTTGGTGTTTAACAGGGACAGACTTTCAGTCTGGGAAGAGGAACACGTGGTGTGGATGGATAGTGGTGTGTGTGTGTGTGTGTGTGTGTGTGTGTGTGTGTGTGTGTGTGTGTGTGTGTGTGTGGACAGTGACGTGTGTGTTTGTGTGTGTGTGTGTGCACTCAGTTGTGTCTAACTCTTTGCGACCCCGTGGACTGTAGCCCACCAGGCTCCTCTGTCCATGAGGATTCTCCAGGCAAGAATACTGGAGCAGGTTGCTTACTGCCTTCTCCAGGGGATCTTCCCAACCCGAGGGATCGAACCTGGGTCTCCTGCACCGCAGGTGGATTCTTTAGCATCCGAGCCACCAGGGAAGCGAAAGGGTCAAATAAGCAAGCTGTTCGGAGCCGTGGGCACTGGATTCTGAAGCGGGGACATGCTGCAATGCCCCCTGACGCTGCTGCTGCCGGCATGGGGGTTTCTGGGGAGCCCCTCGGGCGGGGGACAAACCCAAGTCCCAGGACAAGCAGACCTGGTAGAAGCAGAGGGCGCTGGAGCAGCCGGGGTGAGGAGAGGCAACGGCGAGCCTTCAGAGCGACTCAGGGGCGGGGGTGGGCGAGGGGGAGGGGGAGGGCAGACGACACGTGGTGCAGGGATGCTTTGTGCAGAGGGGAAGGCAGGAGACTGGGAAAGTGTTCTCTGCAGAAGGGCGATGAGTGGGCAGAGACACACAAACAGAGCGAGGAGCTCCCGGATAAGCCACGGGTTCTGCTAATTTTCCCTTTTTTGTGACGCCCGGCTTGCACTCGCCGCGCTAGACTAAAAGGCTGAGGAGGCTGCAGAAGACGCAGCCGCGAGATATTTTTTTCCTCTCCCGACAGAACCGACGGGTTTTTCACAAGATTCCCCAAACCACGTGACTGCTTGCTGGAGCGCCCACAACTGAGCCCACGCTTTCCATGGGCTCAGACCCCTTGGCGCACAGATGGAAAGTTCCAGATGATCTTTTCCTTTCTCAAGGCTGAAATGTGCACAGAGGGGAGGGCTTGACAAGAGCTGATATTTAAAGATGGGGGCTGCTGAGATGGGCGTGCTGTGGCGTTCTCCCACCCTCCCAGAACCTGAGGAGAGCACGTTCCCCTCCTTCTCCCTGCTGTCATCAGAGACAGCCGCCGGCAATGATCCATTAACAACGAATTAGCAAAGGCCCCTGGTACTGATCAGTTCCCCAAGCTGAGCAGAGAAACCCGGTAATTCCAAGCTTCCTGTAGTTTCACTTCAGTTCAAGCGCTCAGTCGTGTCTGACTCTTTGTGACCCTACGGACTGCAGCACGCCAGGCCTCCCTGTCCATCATCAACTCCCAGAGTCCACCCAAACCCATGTCCATCGGGTCAGTGATGCCAACCAACCATCTCATCCTCTGTCGTTCCCTTGTCCTCTTAAATTATAAGAAAATAAGAAGAAAATTAAAAGATGCTTGGAAGGAAAGCTAACACAAAGCTAGACATTTTCAAATGCAGAGACATCATTTTGCCATCAAAGGCCCCCTAAAAGCTATGGTTTTCTCAGTAATCATGTACCGATGTGAGAGAGTTGAACCATAAAGAAGGCTGAGCGCCAAAGAATGGATGCTTTCGAACTGTGGTGTTGCAGAAGATTCTTGAGACTCCCTTGGACGGCAAGGAGATCCACCTCGTCCATCCTAAAGGAGATCAGCCCTGAATATTCATTAGAAGGACTGATGCTGAAGCTGAAACTCCAATCCTCTGGCCACCTGATGGGAAGAACTGACTCGCTGCAAAAGACCCTGATGTTGAGAAAGACTGAAAACAGGAGGAGAAAGGGGTGACTGAGGATGAGATGGCTGGATGGCATCAGCGACTGGACGGACAGGACTGGGCAAACTCGGGGAGTTGCTGAAGGACAGGGAGGCCTGGCGTGCTGCAGTCCATGCGGCTGTAGAGAATAGGTCAGGACTGAGTGACTGAACGACAAAGCAATGAGTACGAAAAAACAGAAGCTAGGACTTCCCTGCGGGCGCCATAGGGAAGAACCTGCCTGCCAGTTTGGGGGATGTGGGATCCCTGATCCTCAAAGTCCGGAGCAACCAAGCTGCTGCGCCCTAACTGCTGAGCCTGTACTCTGCAGGGCCTAGGAGCCGCATACTGAACCCGCGTGCTGACACTGGATGCCTGCACGCCTAGAGTCTGAGGTCTGCAACTGAAGAAACCCCAGCAAAGAACAGCGGCCCCCCAGGCACTCCAACGAGAGAAAGCCTGCACAGAGCAGAGATCCGGCCCAGCCAAAGACAACAAATAAATACAAAGAAACCATCAGAAGCGGAAGGAGAGGAAAATATAGCTAGCCCAGCTTCGGTTCGCAGGGGCCAGGAGCACGCAGACTTTCTCCCTTCCCAATCCTCTGCGTTCACCCCACTCAGGCCACATTCCCACCAGCTACTTTCAGCTTCCCCAAGCCCTGGCCCCTGGAGGCTCTGCTCATAGGACATCAGAGAAGCCCTCATCCTGCTGGCTCATGAGACAGCCCGTAAATCCACACCCGCAAGTGGCCAGCGGCTCCCACACTGGACAGCAAGTATACAGATTCGTGTCATCACGGCAGAAAAAGCCCTGCTGGAGAATATTTGCTCAATGAGACCATCTCTGATTAACCCTGTTCAGTCTGCCCTGGTTTACGCTTCAAGCCTTTTTTATTTTCCCCCGACTCTGTAATTATTTACGTGATACCGTGAGTCTTTACCAACTGAGCCACCAGGGACGCCCATACACACACCAGCAACAGTGGGTGGTCTTAAAAAAAAATTAAAATTATTTATGTGGATGCAGCAGGTCTTTATCAACTGAGGCACCAGGAAAGCGCGCACACACACACACACACACACGCGCGCGCGCACACACACACACACACACACACACACACACACACACGCTGGTGGCTCAGTTGGTAAAGAATCCGCCTGCAATGCAGGAGAACCGGGTTCCATCCCTGGGTTGGGGAAAGATACCCTGGAGAAGGGAATGGCAACCCTCTCCAGTATTCTGGCCTGGAGAATCCCATGGACAGAGGAGCCTGGCTGGTGGGCTTACAGTCCATGGGGACTCACACAGAGTCAAACACAACTTAGCGACTAAATCACCAGCTGGGTCTTAGTTGCAGCATGTGGGATCTGACTGGACAACTCAGGTCCCCTGCACTGGGAGTGTGGAATCTTTTGCCACTAGACCAGCAGGGAAGTTCCAATCCATTGATTTGTTAAAAACCCCAGCAGTGAGCTCAAACAGCCTATGAAACAGAGAGTCTTATGGCCTAATCCATCTCCTGCATCAGCCTGCCCCAAAACGTCTGGCTTCCCTTGGGTCAGGCCCGTTGGCTCTCTCACAAAACCAGCACCTTCATACTTGGTCATCCTTTGGGAAAGCTTTTCAAGAGAAATCATTTTCGAATCCGGCCCTCTGAAAGTATACAACCTCACCACCTTCCCATGCATCTCAGAAGAAACGTACCAACCTCTCCTTTTCCAAGGGAGAGAAATACAGCCCGCATCCTTTATGTCAACTCCTGAACCTCTCACCTCCTGTTTTTTTTTTAAAAAAGCACTAATCGCTCAGTCGTGTCCGACTCTTTTATGACCCCACAGACTGTAGCCCGCCAGGCTCCTCTGTCCATGGGATTCTCCAGGCAACGATACTGGAGTGGGTTGCCATGCCCTTCTCCAAGGGAATCTTCACAACCCAGGGATCGAATCCACATCTCCTGCATTGCACGTGGATTCTGTCTGATCCGAGCATCCAGGGAAGCCCTCACCTCCTCTTAGCGTCCACCCAATCCCCCAGGCTTCCCCCACACTAAAACCCCTCTCTGCACCTTAGCTTCCTCCCCAAAGGCTGTTTGGTGTGTGCTTAGTGGAGCTCAGTCATGTCTCACTCTTTCCAATCCCACGGACTGTAGCCCGCCAGGCCCCTCTCTGCCCACGGAGATTTTCCAGGCAATACTGGAGTGGGTTGCCGTTCCCTCCTGCAGGGAAATCTTTCCCCACCCAGGGATCAAACCTGAGTCTCCAGCGCTGCAGGCAGACTCTTTACCTACTGAGACACAAGAAGCCCAAAGGCCGTTGCACTTCTCTGCTGACCTTCAGGGCTGGACCTCCCAGAAGATGCACATACCCAGCCACCTCCAGCCCCTCGCCGGTCACTCCGTCTCCAGCGGCTGCTCCCCAACGCCTAAAACCACCCTCGGCTTCTCACAGGAGTTTCCCAACCTCCAGGTGCTGAACCACCTCTGCAGGCCCGAGAGGCCCTGCTTCTCCGGCTGCTCCCTCCCAGCTCCCCGGCTCCCAGGCTCCTGTGGACACACTCCTTCACGGCTCTCCTCCCCAGACCTGCCCCACTTCACTGCGGCCCGCTCCCCCATCCCAGAGCTCCAGGGCGCTTCACCCACTCTCCGGCCTGCTCCCCCATCCCAGAGCTCCAGGGCGCTTCACCCACTCTCCGCTGAAGCAATCGTCACATCAAAGCATCAGGGCATCTTTGACACCATCTGCTATAGATGCAACCGAGCCCCTCCTCTACCTCGCTGTCCAACTAAAGCACAGGGCCTCCCAGAGTCACACACTTGTTCATCTAGTACAGGCGGCCCTTCTTAAAGGCTCTTCGACTTTATGCTTAAAACAGCCAAGCATCCCATCCGACCCGCTCCTGATAGCACCGTGATCCGTCCTGTTCCTCGCTCCCACATACGTTCCAGCTCCTGGGACAGGAAGGGAAGATGTGGACACGGCATATTTAAAGGGACAAGAAATGGCAGGCAGGGGTGGGTCCAGGAAAAATAAAATAGCTGGCTCCACCCACCACCTCCCGAAGAACACCAAGGCCCTCGGGAGCCTCAGTACCTACCCTGATACCTCCCAGGCCAAGGAGACCAACGAGCCATGTGCCCAGCTCTCCCTGAGGTTATTTGTAGATCTTGTCAGAGGAGCACAGGAGAAAGCAGATAAATATCCACACTACAATTCTTCTAGCAGCTTTCAAAGTAGGTTAATAGGGGAAAAGATCTGGGCTGTGTGTGTGTGTGTCTGTGTGTGTCTGTCTGTCTGTCTGTCCACTGTTCAGGCGTGTCTGACTCTGTGACCCCATGTACAAGAGCCAGCCAGGCTCCTCTGTCCATGGGATTCTCCAGCCAAGAATACTGGAGTGGACCTTCCCGACCCAGGGATCGAACCGGCTTCTCCCGCATTGCAAGCCGATTCTTTATCATCTGAGCCACTGGCGATACCGCCTGGCTCTGCCACTGTTGCTTTCAAATCCTCAACTTTACCCCTTCTGCCAACGTCCCTCTCCATGCCACTCCCAACCAGGAAAGGTGGATGCCTCCAGCACACGGTAATGAGGTTTGAGAAATCTACAAAGAAAACAGCAGAAATGGGAAGAAGAGAAGCCTCCCAGGATACCGCAGCTAAGGGGACACCCTGGCTTCACGCCATGCCCACCAACACGAGACAAGATTAAAGAAGAAATCGGAAAGTAAAGCGGGCTCCAAATTACAGGGGGGAAACCATCCAGGGCTGCGCTGGCCTCTCAGAAAAGTTCTGCCAGAGCAAGCACGCCAAGTTGGTTCAGTTAAGTCCAGTTCTTCTCTAGTCCAAGTCCGCCAGGCTCCTCTGTCCATGGGATTTTCCAGGCAAGAACACTGGAGTGGGTTGCCAGTTCCTCCTCCAGGGGATCTTCCAGATGCAGGGCTAGAACCGGGGTCTCTCGAATCTCCCGGCTTGTACAGGTGGGTTCTTTACCGTTAGCGTTACCTGGAAAACTCCAGGAAAAGCAACCCAGAAAAACAATGGTGGGTAACGGACTTCCCTGCTGGTCCAGCGGTTAAGAATTCCCGCCTTCCAACGCAAAGGGTACAGGATCCACCCCTGATCGAGGAGCTAAAATCCCATATTACCTGGAGACGAAAAAAACCAAAAGAGAAAACAGAAGCAATATTGTATCAAAGTCAATGAAGACTTTTAAAAATTTGTCCAAATCAAAAAAAAAAAAAAAAAAGCCACACACACAAAAAACATAAAAGAGAAGCAATTCAATTCAACAGTCTTTTAAAAACTGATCCATATTTTAAAAAAAAAAAAGGTAGAAAGGCAAGAAATGGGTTACCGCCATCAGTACGTTAAGCCAAGCCTTCCACGGAAGGTGCTACAATGTAGTCAGCACCCAAGCCTTCCATGGAAGGTGCTACAATGTAGTCAGCACCCAGGAAGAAGCCTGCACACCAAATCCTAGCTGTTTCACCTCCCAGCGGTGGGCCCTGCCTTTCAATTTCGTTCTGAGTACCAACGGCGCTGGGCTGTCCCCCAAGACCTACAGCGAGCCGGACTTCTTCCTCGGAAGAGCGGAGCTTCCCTTCAGTTCAGTCACGTCCGACTCTTTGCTACCCCGTGGGCTGCAGCACGCCAGGCCTCTGTGTCCATCACCAACTCCCGGAGCTTGCTCACACTCATGTCCATTGCGTCGGTGACGCCACCCAACCATCTCATCCTCTGGAGATGGGAGCTTAGCTGTGGCCTTTGTCCACCAGCAACTCCCAGCCTGCGGGTGACTGAGATGGGGATGAAGAGAAAGCAGGACAGGAACCAAGGTCTCTTTGCGGGGGGTTTCTGTTTGTTTGGCGGTGCCTGGTCTTCGCTGTGAAGCATGTACGGGCAGCACGTGGAATCCAGCTCCCTGGGCAGGAATCAAACCCCCTGCATTCGGAGCACAGAGTCTTGGCCACTGGACACCAGGTAAGTTCTGACAAAGCTCTCTTCTAGATGACCCAGCTTCCTCTCCAGGAAGGCCACAGGTCCCCAAGTGGAGGAAACAGGCTGGCAAGTGTCAGACATTTTTTTTCTCTCTCTTAATCGGCAGGAGGAAACACACCACAGGTGTCAGACTTTTTTTTCCCCCTTGCTCTACACAATTTTAAAGGTTTCTTTTAAATCTCTGCGTTCCCATGAGGACACCCAATTCCACTGAACTTCACTTTTCTCAAACCTTGAGCTCACCAATGCGTTTTTGTTAAGAAAATGTTTTTCTGAAACTATGTTAATGAAGTCTGTATTTACCCTAGACTCTGTCTGTCTTCAAGTCAGTTCCTAAGACTCAGAACCCATAACGGCTCAAGAAACCAATGTTTTACTCATGGAAATGTCCTCTAAAGCGATGTTAATGAAACCACGCATTTGCTCAGAAACCTGCCTTTCCTCAAGGTTCATGTCAATCGTTTTACGGCCTGGGATGCCTCATGGGGTGCCAGTGTTCTCTCAGAATGCATGTTGTGAGGGGCCTGGTGCCAGTCTCTGAGTTTTGAGACATTTCCTTCCTCTGATTTAGCAGCTTGCTAATAGGTAAATAACTTCTTGCTAAAAATTAGCAGGGTAGAGGGGCACTCTTTCTGCCCATTTCTGGTGTCTATGTCAGAAGCTTTCTCCATGTCTTTTATACTTTACTAAAACTTTATTACACAGAAGCTCTGAGCCACGAAGCCTCATCACAAGCCTCAGAATGAATTCCTGTCCTTTGGAGGCCCAAGAATCCCGGCATGGTTCCCGGCTCCTAGCAACAACCTTTCACCACCAAGCACAGGGGCACCCTGTACCCCTCTTTTTATGCACCAGCCCTGATCTGCTCTGATGAAGCCAGCACCCCATCCACTTCAACCCCGCCATATACATGACCGATACGGCTGACTGTGGGCTGTCCTGGCGGCTCACATAGTGAGGAATCTGCCTGCAATGTCAGAGACCCGAGTTCCATCCCTGGGCAGGGAAGATCCCCTGGAGGGGGGCACGGCAACCCACTATAATACTCTTGCCTGGAAATTTCCATGGCCAGAGGAGCCTGGAGGAGCTACAGTCCATGGGATCACAAACAGTCAGGGCTGAACGACTTCACACACACACATACACATACACACACAGTTTAATGCACTCTACTTTTCCTGGGACCATCACATCTTAACTGGGACACAGTTTCATGTCAAACACGTGATTCTCTAATTGTGGAATACCAGGTTCCCGCGTATCTCATCTGGTAAAGAATCTGCCTGTAATGTGGGAAATGTGGGTTCGATCCCTGGGTCGGGAAGATCCCCTGAAAGAGATCACGGCAACCCACTCCAGTATTCTTGCCTGGAGAATCCCCATGGACAGAGAAGCCTGGAGGGCTACAAGTCCACAGGAACGCAAAGAGTCGAACAGGCATGAATCCCCCCATTTCTGATCCCCTTTCAGGCTGGTTCTGAAAGGGCCAGAGAGTCAACATGGGAGGCTTCCAGGGGCCCGAGGGAAACTCTGTTGTAACGCCCTCTGGAGGGAGAAGGCAACCAACCACAGATGCTATCTGAACGAGCAGGTATGGCTGGGCTCCAGCAAAACTGGGAATTTCATAGCATTCTCACGTCTCACAGAACACGAGACTCTTTCCAGCCGTTTAAAAGTACAGAACCATTCTGAGGTTGCAGGCTGTACCAAAACAGCTGGCAGGCCAACTGTGGCCTCTGCCTTCAAGGGAGCCTGTCTCGCCCTGTGGCCCAAGAGATGCTTTTTGGAACCGGACACTGTCCAATTATTCGAGGGCTCCCATGCACCCAGCCCAGGCCTCCAGCTACCCGGCCCGTGACCCCACCCTGAGTCCTAAGGTTCCTGTGGAATCCTGAGAGCATCAGTGCCATAACTCGGGGTGAATAAACCTCGGGTGGTTGAGAAACAGAGCTCTGCCCTGCAGACAGCTGGGACCCTGAAGTCCCCGTTCCATCTTGGCGACCTGGCGCATCACTGCCCTCATTTCAGTTCAGTTCAGTTCAGTTCAGTTCAGTTCAGTCGCTCAGTCGTGTCCGACTCTCTGCGACCCCATGAATCGCAGCACGCCAGGCCTCCCTGTTCCTCACCATCTCTCGGAGTTCACTCAGACTCACGTTGCCACTTGGCAAACAAGGAAGAGACTTTCCACGGATGTGGATGCCTCGTACAGGCTCAGGGAGGACAGACGTTCCTGCCTCTGGATAGAGGGCACTCAAAAAAACTCCATGTCCATCACCGATGCCGTTTATCCTTCTCTCCCCACCTCGGCCACACCGCTAACTCCAGCCCCAAAGTCCAGGTTCAGGTCCCAAGCTGGGGACGTGACCCTGGCCACTGAGGACGCACCGGGTACCCGGGAATGAGGCTGGAGTCCAAACAGCAGAGGTCAGAGGCGGGGCAGGCTGCTCGGGTGGCAACACGCAGGAAGTCACACCGAGAAATCCTCTGCCTGCAGATGACACACGCAAAGGAGCTCTGGTTCCACTGGGGCAAGGGGGGAAGGGTCCCTCCTCCCCGCGGTCCTGAGCCGCTTCCTCACTCAGCTCTCTCAGTCTGCAGCCTGGCCCTGCGGCTGCTCCTCACTGTTATGTTGAGTGCACACCTGCTCACAAGGAAGACATGTGACTCGTGTGCTGGCCACCTCCCCTGGTGCCAGCGGTGAAGACTGCAGTCTCCATGCAGGGGGCCTGGGTTTGATCCCTGGTCAGGAAGCAAGATCCCACAAGCTCTACGAACTCCTTCCCTCCACCACGAGAGCTCCAACCAACACCCCATCAAAAAAAAAAAAAACAGACAGCTATTTACACAATGGTAGACAACATTTCTTTAGGAGACTAAGTGCTGATATTTTTTTAAACCTGACAATTTCTTTTTTTTTTTTTCTTTTTTGTTGTTTTTGATGGGTTGGAAAGTGTGTCCCTGTCTCACTAGTTGTTTGGCCTGAGGTTGCCAGCGCTGGAGTTTGTGGGCAGTTGACGGGAGCTGGGTCTTGATGCTGAGATGGAGACCTCTCTCCAATTACTGTTCCTTGGGGCCTGGGGAGTCTCTGTTATGTCAGCATTTCAGACTCAGGGGTTCAGGACTGATCCCTAGCCCATGAACCATGATCCCACAGCAGTGGGATTTCAGAGGGAATTCAAACGGGGGAAAAAAAAAGGAGATTTAAAAAAGAGAGGAAGGTGAAAAACAAACAAGTAAAAATAACCGGAACAAAGAATAAAAAATAACAACCCCGGTGGCCCCCGGGGCTGTCTTGTCTGCCTTCCGCCCAACCGTCTTCAGTTCAGTTGCTCAGTCATATCCGACTCCTTGCAACCCCATGAATTGCAAGGCCCCCCATTAATGCCTGCTAAGTTCCTGGGGAGACACAAACTCCACGTCTTCCGTTATTCCCATCTGGGCTCCGTTGCCCCCGACAGTTAATTTCAGTCCTTCCCTGATTAACATAAGCACGGGGCCAAATGTACAAAGCTCACGGCAAAAATCGCCTGAGTGTTAGGAAAATGAAATGACCACCTGGATGTGCTTTTTTTTGAAAAACAGAGCTCTGCTTATGAATGGAGAAATAGCTCACAGGACTGCGAAGGATAAACCTGTAATCATTTCCAAGCCAGATTCACTGCAGCGCAAACCACAGAACCGGGGGTCACGCACATGAGCACACATGTGCGTCAAGCACCCCCCCTCCACGGTGCGGAAGGGAACCACCCTGAATCTTCACTGGAAAGACTGACGCTGAAGCTGAAACTCCAGTCCTTTGGCCACCTGATTCGAAGAACCGACTCACTGGAAAAGACCCTGATGCTGGGAAAGATGGAAGGCAGGAGGAGAAGGGGACGACAGAGGATGAGACGGTTGGATGGCATCGCTCTCTTGATAGATAGGAGTTTGAGTAAGCTCCAGGACTTGGTGAAGGACAGGGAAGCCTGGCATGCTGAGTGGCCCATGGGGTCACAAAGAGTCAGACACGACTGCACGGAACTGAGCTGATGTCAATTTCACAGAAGGTGATGCGGGTGACTTGAGGTACCCCTATTTGCAAATTTTCCCTACCCCTCAATATTCAGAAGGAGGCTCTGCAAGTCTCCCCCTTTGATGTCTCCATCTTTATCTCTGAGTTGGAAGGGTGGGAGGCTTTCTTTTCCCTCCCAGATGTGTCTTTTGTTCTAAATGAAAGCAGCATGCCAAAGAGCTTTCAGCAGATTCACAGACGCGTGCAAGGGTCATCAGCTGAATCAACAGAGCATCTCCAGGAACCCCAGAAGCAGTCCTGAATCCCCTCCCTCAGCGCTCACGAGCTGCAACACCCAGCTCCCCAGTCCCTGGCAACAGTCACCTCCTTTCTGCCCACCACGCCCTTTCTGGTTCAGCCCACAAGCCTCTGTAAGAATCTGACAGCCTCCCTGGGTCAGTGACCTTCACAACCAACTTCCCAGTTTTATCATCACGTCTCAGGGGCTCAAGCCACAGCAGCAGCTCCTGCAACTGCACCATACACCTCACACAGGCAGGGAGGGAGGAAGGGAGGGGGGCTTCTCGATGCCCAGAGCGACAGCTACTGTCCTGAGTGAGCTCCTGGCTGGCTGGGATGCTCCCTCGGGGCGTTGGACGCACACAGGGTGGCTCTCGAGATAAGAGATGCTATCCCACCCCTTTGACCCCACAGAGAGCTATGCATCTCCGGGCTGTCTTGTGACTCTCACTGACCATCTCCAAACTCATCACGTTCAAGCCAAGAGGAGTGAGTGGGGAGAGGAAACCATTCTACCGCATGCCATGGGGTGGGAGAGTCACATCCATTCAGTTTATTCACAGCAGCTCCACTGTCCCCGCCAGACCCGAGGTACACCATCATCCAGAAGGAAGAGAGGGAAGAAACTCCAAAGAGGGATCTCGATGGCATGGATAACAGCAAACCATCACCAAACAGGAACAGAAGAGGCTGTTCCATCCACGGACTGAAGAAGGGCCGTGGCAACTGATTAAGGACGTGAAGCCAGACTCGGGGATTTCGGGTTGAAATAAACAACT
>SJYC01116740.1:0-16802 GCA_006408675.1 Madoqua kirkii | reverse complement strand
TTTCTCTTCCGAAGGGGGCGTGGTTTCTCTTCAGCACCGTGTTCACCCATTGCCCTGCCAGACCTGGAAACTGGCTTGTCTTATCTGAGCATTGAAAACCAAAGGAGCACACCCCAGATGGGAGCTCGGGCACGGCACACATCTGGATTTTGTAACCACCCAAAGCGTCCCGCGCCTTCCGGGGCGGGCTGCCACCTATCTCGCCCACTTCGGCCGCCCAGGCAAAGTCAAGGGACTCTCTTAACGGGTGCCTGTGTAAAGGCCCTAACTCATCCCATCCCCTTTTGTTCCATCTATCCTCCACTCGAGGATTGCGAGACAAGACATTACACATGCTTATCTTTAAAAACGTGTAACTCACCAATGAGCGCAAGTAGAAACTGCTGCACTCCCAGCAGGGACCATGGACAAAGGGACCACGTTACGCCATGCCCACTTCCCGCTTTAGCTGTTGGACTGAAGTTATGTAACAACGGCACCGTTGGAGGAGGCGGCACACAGGACCTCTCGGCACTATTTCTGGAACTTGCTGTGGTTTATAACCAACCAACGTAAATCATCTTAAATGAAACTTGTCTAAAGAATTTTTTTTTAATCCAGCAGCCTCTCTTACTGATGCTCTAGGGAACTAAAAACTGGGGGCTAACCAAAGAATGCGAACAAGTCTTCAGAAGGTCTTTCAAGTCAATACAAACTCACTGCCACAAACACAGCCAGTGAACCAGGGGAAAAAAATAAGATCTCTTCCTGTAACTAGGAAGAAGAAAAAAAAAAAAAGGCTCCTATTGCATTAACATGTAACATCCTGCAAGTACCAATGAACAATTTGGCAATTTGGAAATGAAATGAAGAAGACAACATTCACAAAAGCATTAGAAAGAATACAGCCAAAACTCCAAAAGAGAAAGCGCAAAAAAGTCTCCTCTTTACAGCTCCACCTCCCCTGAGCCTGGCTTTCCACAGTCCTCAGTCGCGCTCCTGGTCAGGGTCCGCAGGGGTTAACGGAGGTCTTCCATCAGCATCGAAAGCTTAGCCGACGAAGCCAGGACCGCGTCGTCCAGTTGTTTGAGTGCGTGATATTAAAAACGAGCGATCAACAAGCAGCAGAGACCCAGCCAATTAATCACCTGTCTATTCTCGCAATCAAACACGTCTTAAGCAAAAAGGCAGCCCGGCATTCACAGCCAGGCTCTGCTGCTCCTGCACTGGAACATAAACAATTCAGAGAACACTAACCTCACAGAGGGCCCTGAGTCCCGAAAATGTGGAAATCTAAATCACTGACGGTCTTTCTAGCACTCTCTGACGGAGATGTCCCACGGTTCTCTTGACGCCAACAAGTCAACACACAGGTCTTAACGATAGCTTTGCACAGTCCCTGTAGGACGCACTGAAGGACAGTGACTGTACCCAGGAAGGCACGTTAAGGGCAAACTCCTTGTAAACAATGAGTCTCGGCACAGCGATGGCCAACAGACATGAGAAAAGATGCTCAACGTGGCTAATCGCTAACATTAGAGAAACGTCACGTGAAAACCACAGCGAGGGACCACCTCATACCGGTCAGAATGGCCATCGTCAGAAAGTCTACAAATCATACAAGCCGGAAAGGGTGTGGAGAAAAGGGGTCTCTTGCACACGGTCAGTGGTGGAATGTAAATTGGTGCGGGCACCATGGAGAACAATACGGAGGATCTTCATCAAAAAAAAAACCACCTAAAAACAAGAGTGGCCATATGGACCCTGTATCCCACTCCTGGGTATATACCCAGAGAAGACTAAGATTTCAAAAAGATGCACGCAGCCCTATGTTCAAAGCAGCACAAGGCAGCCAAGACAGGGAGACAATGTAAATATTCCCTGACAGAGGAATGGATAAGGAACACGCTACATAGTATATATGGTGGAATATTACTCAGCCGTGAAAAAGGATGGAACGATGCAGTGAAAGAGGATGGAATGATGCCGCCTGCAGCTACGTGGATGGACAGAGAGACAATCACACCAAGTCAGAAAGAGACAGGCAAGCATCAAATGATGTCACTTAGAGGCGGAATCTAAAATATGACACAAACGAACTTTATCTACGAAACAGACTCAACACCACAGAAAACAGGCCTGTGGCTGCCAAGATGGGAGGGTGATCCAAACAGGTCTATAATGATAGCACATCCAGCGGGCTAGATAAGAAAGGCTCTCAGATCTCACTCTAAGCCAAGCGCTGCAGCATGCAACCTGCTGGAAGGTGGGTCCTTTTCTCAGTTCCTGTTCAAGGCAGTTGTGTCATTAACAACTTCCAGGGAACAAAATCAGCATAGATCATTCCCTAAAAGGTAACAAGAGAACATCCCAAAGGCAGACTGGTGGCGACCAGGTTTCACCACACGTAACTTTTATCTCTGCAACTGACAAAGTTAGCCAGCCCCCCCCCATAATTCCAGTAACTCAAACTACAGGCTGTAAAGAGTCCCCCTTCTAAAAAACAAATAAATAAAAAGTATTTATTTGGCTGCACTGGGTCTTAGGTTGTGGAACTCAGGACCTTCGCTTTGGTCTGAAACAAAGCCTTTCAGGGGCTGAAGCCACGGCCCTTGTATTGCACGGCAGATGCTTAGTCACAGGACCGCCCGAGGGCAGGTCAATGTGAACAGTCTTGAAGATGGAGCGACCGTACTGGGACCTTCAGAGAGCATGCAGCGCAAGGGCCCGGCAGAGAGAAAGCAACAGGCGGATTCGTTTATTCCCTTGGGGCCAGTGAGTGGTCACACGACCGGTTACTGAGAGCATTAGGGCTAAAACTCAATAACGCGGCTCCCTTTCAAGGGTTCCTTCCAGGTAAACATTACTCGGGACATTGTCCAGTCGCTCAGCCACTGTCCGACTCCTTGAGATCCCATGGACTGCAGCACGCCAGGCCTCCATGTCCATCACCAGCTCCCGGAGCTTACTCGAATTCATGTCCATTGAGTTGGTGATGCCATCCACCCATCATGCTCTGTTGTCCCCTTCTTCTCCTGCTTTCAGTCTTTCCCAGCATCAGGGTCTTTTCCAATGAGTCAGCTCTTCCAATCAGATGGCCAAAGTACTGAAGTTTCAGCTTCAGCATCAGCCCTTCCAAAGAAACATGCAGGGTTGATTTCCTTTAGGACGGCCTTTGGTTTGAAGAGTCTTGGTATCGCAAAAATGAAAAAAAATTTATAATCTACAGTTACATGGCTCTCCTTTGATTTCATCCAGCAAATCTTGGATAAGGTCAGAAACTTGCCTTGGCTCAAACAACCCCAGTTTCCCAACAGGAGAATCCACCTTATTTCTGAAAGTCTTTGCTTCCCACTGTGGGTGGTTCTGCATGTGGACAGGAAGGGAAAAATTTACTCCATGAGAAGTCAAAGCTTCCAGGAAGATCAGGGTGCAACCCTCCACTGACAAATGACCCAGTCATTAAACGAACACGGGGGACTACTCATCTGATGATACCAGCTCTTTTGCACACAGCGAGGCAAGCGGAGGAACATCACCTCCATCGACCATCAGGAGTTCCTAGAGAGTGTTCTGGAGATCTGAACTGAGACACTGTCCCGTGGCTCCGACAAGAAGGCTGGAAGGAAATGACCCCTGGGATCTCCCTCATCACTCTGAGTCACAGGTCACACACCCAGCCCGTTGGCAAAGGTTTGCCGGCTATCCTCGAAAGCACATCTCCTCACATGTTCCCTGCATTCCAGGAGCTTCCATCAGACTGTCCCTCTCTCTTTACACACTCTCTCTCACACTCACACACACACACACACGCACACGCACACGCACCCATCCTCAATCTCACCAGCAATCTTCTCCATGAGTCAGATGGCAAAGAAACTGCCTGCCACTGTGGGAGACCCAGGTTCGATTCCCTGGGCGGGGAAGATCCCCTGGAGAAGGGAAGTGGCAACCCCACCCGAGTATTCTGGCCTGGAGAATCCCATGGACAGAGGAGCCTGGCGGGGCTGGAGTGCATGGGATCAGAGTTGGAAAGGACTGAGGGACTCATGCCTTCACTTCATGTTCGAGAGACGATCACACAAACTGTCTTCTGCTTTCGGGACAGGACTCGGGGGCTCAGATGCAAGCACAGCAAACAGAAAGCGAAGGTCTGTTCCCTCCTAAGCACAACGTGTTCAGAACGAGTGACATCCCAGGCGCCTCTTAGGGGGAAGTCAGGCCGGACAGGGTGGTTTCCTAAGAAGCAGAGACTCCTCAAAGTCAGAGGAAAGAGCGGAGGAGGCGGGGAGAGGGGACGCGGGTCACACAAGCATCCAAGGTGCAGACTTTCAGCCGTAAAGTCAGTCCTGGGGCTGCCCTGACGGGCCAATGGCTGAGACTGCATTTCCGATGCTGGGGGCCCTGGGTTCAACTGCTGGGCAGGGGACTAAGACCTCCCCACCAAGGCTGTCAAGAAGCGTGGAATACCAAATGCTAATACTAAGACCAAGCACAGCCACGTAAATGATAAATCCTGGGGATTCGATGCAATGCACGACTGCAGTTAATTACACTAGAGTCTGTATCTGAACACTGCTAAGAGAATCAATCTTTAAAAGTTCTCATCATGAGAAAAATACAAATACAGGACCCTAGTGAAGACTGGAGTCTGTATCTGGACACTACTAAGAGGATGAAGCTTAAAGGTTCTCACTATGAGAGAAAAAGAAAGTAAGCAAGTGGGGTGATGGTTTACGATACCCACTGTGATCTCTGCACAGTGTTTACACACATCAAATCACTATGTCGCGCACCTTAAGCCCACACAATATGCGTCAGTCACTCAGTCGTGTCCGCCTCTTTCGTGGACTGCAGCCCGCCAGGCTCCTCTGTCCACGGGGACTCTCCAGACAAGAATACTGGACTGGGTTGCCATCTCCTTCTCCAGGGGATCTTCCCAAGCCAGGGATCGAACCCAGGTCTCCCACACTGAAGGTGGATTCTTTACCAGCTGAGTCACCACGGAAGCCCAGATACAAGATTACATATCAAATTATACCTCACTTTTTACAAAATGAAAATTTTAAAAAGGACAGCTGGAGACTCCCTCCGTGGTCCAGTGGTTAAGAATGTGCCTGCCAATGCAGGGGACACAGGTCTGGATCCCGGGTCTGCCAAGAGCCCCCGTGAGATGAGTCACAACTACACAGCCTGTGCTACAATTAAAGAAATCCAGTGTGGAGCAATGAGCAGCCCGTGTGGTACACAATGAAGACCCAGCAGTCAAAAAACTTTAAAAAAAAAAAACAAAGACAGCTGAAGGCTGGAACTGTCTCTGTGGGTTCTGACCCTCTCCCCATCGCCCATGTCAGTAAATGCCATGCCTCACACGGGGAATCAGGAAGAACACAAAGTCTTCCTCTTAAAACTACTGTCCCAAAGACACATTCAACGAGAACCAGGGCAATGCAACATCACTCGACCAAGGAAAAAAAAAAAAGTCTTCCATAGCAAAGCTCTTTTCCTAAAACTTGCTGGTAGCCCCAGTGATGCTTGACTCAGTATCACCGTCGTGAAAGCAAATTCGAGGGGACTCAGCACCTTAAGAAGCAAATGCTTCCCCAGTTGGCTTTTTCAAGAAATCGTCCATCGGCCCGGTGTGCAGGCACATGCGGTCCAGGGAGGCATCGACTCAGTCTCTGTCCTCTGCTTGTCCTGCCAGCAAGCCACATAACCCGATTTCGCTTCATTTTTGTTCACACCTCCAACAGTTTAATCACCAAAATAAAACAACACCTGCATAGCAGAAGCAATGAGGCTATAAGCTGCTCCCTTCCTCAAATGAGGTCCAAGGCTTTTTATGCCACTTAGCACGGGAACATCAACAGGCTAACCCCTCAGCCCCCAAAGACTCGAACCGGAATCGACAGCAAGATATAAAAGGCTGGTCTGGTACCTGAGCCTTCACCGTGAGACACAACGCGCATTTCGACGGACAGGGCTAGCAACTGACGTTAACAGGCATATACTCGACGTGCTGCACATCAGAAAGAAAAGCTAAAAGGCGTGATCTTTGCTGTGAAGGACTTGCAATCTTACTGGCAAGGATAAAGAAAATACACGCCTAAGAGAAACAGTTGGCAAAAGGCCACCTGGAGGGGGGAAAAAAAAAATCAAACTCATAATGGAAATTTCCTAATAAAAAACAGATTTTTCAACACCAGATAAATGGTCCAAGTATTAGATAGATTGGGCAACAGAAAAAGAAAAAAAGAAATGTAATAACACGGAAAGGATGAATGCAGTACGAAGGCAGTAAGAGTAAGTCACAGAAATCCTAGTGACCTAGACTAGTGACCTAGTCAAGACCCTCAGGTTTCCAGTTGCCTGCATACAGCCTTCTCTGAGACTTAAACGACCTCCTTTTCCTGGGGAGGGCTTTACGTCTTCATGGGAAAAGGACTGCCAACTGCCGTTCCCAGGGCTGACTATATTACAAGACATGGGGCTTCAACTGCAAAGTGCATGAGGGTGACCTAGAAATTGCGTTTGTGCGGGGTTCTTCAGGTTGGGCACGTGCAGACCCCAGGCCAGGTAACTCCTTGTGGGGAGCTAACTCGTGCATTCTTAGGGGCTGAGCACTATCTATCCGTGGCCTCTGCCCACGAGATCCCTTGAAGTCTCCAAACCTTGCTGAATGTCCCTGATTGCGGGAGGGGGGGAGACATGATTGCTCACCTCTACCCCATCACCCCACCCCACCACCAACCACCCCATCCCCAGTTAAGACTCAACCTTCAGACAACTAAGATCATGGCATTTGGTCCCATCACTTCATGCAAAACAGATGGGGAAACAGTGGAAACAGTGTCATACTTTATTTTGGGGGGGCTCCAAAAATCACTGCATACGGTGACTGCAGCCATGAAATTAAAAGACGCTTGCTCCTTGGAAAAAAAGCTATGACCAACCTAGACAGCATACTAAAAAGCAGAGACATTACTTTGCCAATAAAGGTCCGCCTCGTCAAGGCTATGGTTTTTCCAGCAGTCACGTATGCATGTGAGAGTTGGACTATAAAGAAAGGTGAGCGCCAAAGAATTGATGCTTTTGAACTGTGGTGCTGGAGAGGACTCTTGAGAGTCCCTTGGACTGCAAGAAGATCCAACCAGTCCATCCTAAAGGAAATCAGTCCTGAATATTCACTAGAAGGACTGATGTTGAAGCTGAAACTTCAATCCTTTGGCCACCTGATGCGAACAACTAACTGGAAAAGACGCTGATGCTGGCAAAGATTGAAGGTGGGAGGAGAAGGGTGTGACAGAGGATGAGATGGCTGGATGGCATCACCCACTCAATGGACATGAGTTTGAGTAAACTCCGGGAGTAGGTGATGGACAGGGAGGCCTGGCGTGCTGCAGTCCATGGGGTTGCAAAGAGTCAGACACGACTGAGCGACTGAACTGAACGGAAAGACTGTCAATGGAGTAAGAATAACCGTCTCCCTGAGAGTCCCGTGCCCTAGCACTTGGGCCTCACACACCTGTGGGTGGCAAGAAGGACTCTGGAGAAGCACTGAAGTTAAGATCTTGGGCAGCGGGGGCACGGGAGCCCCCCACTAAGTGAGCAGTCTCTCCAGGCTGCCACTGGAGACAGGAGACCACGGAAGAGTGATCAGAGAGGTGGTGTGCTGTGGGCTTTGAAGACGAGGAAGGGGCCCTGAGCCAAGGAACGCAGGAGGCCTCTAGAAGCTGGAGAAGGCAAGGAGTGCCCTCTTCCCGAAAGCCTCTGGAAAAGCACGTGGCCCCCCTCAACACACTCGAGACTCATCTCGAACTTGTGACGTCTGGAAGCAGAAGATGATAAAGCTGAGTTGTTCAAGCCAGGAAGTGTAGGGTCATTTGTCCCAAGAGAGTGATAGGACACTAGCAGAGTCAATTACGAGATCAACTGAGAAAATACACAACCTTCAGCTCCTGCTGGCTCAGTTGGTAAAGAATCCGCCTGCAATGGGGAAGACCCCAGCTCGATTTCCTGGATGGGGAAGATCCTCTGGAGAAGGGATAGGCTACCCACTCCAGTATTCTTGGGCTTCCCTGGTGGCTGGGCTGGTAAAGAATCCGCCTGCAATGTGGGAGACGCGAATTCGATTGCTGGGTTGGGAAGATCCCCTGGAGAAGGGAAAGGCTACCCACTCCAGTATTCTGGCCTGGAGAATCCCATGGACTGTATAGTCCACGGGGTCGCGGAGAGTCGGACACGACTGAGCGACTTTCACTTTCCTTTAGTTCCTAAGAGTAAGCCCTTTGTTAGAGATACAGACAGCCTAGAAAGTTGCACCCATGAACAGTTAGAAAAACCAGCCTCCAGATTCTCCCGCCTGACCCCAGGGCAGACATCCTGGCCCCTCACAGAAAGCTTATAAATTCTTTACAGCAGCAACTCTACTACTGTTTCAGTCAAAGCTAGCACTGTGACTTCCGGGAGCCCTCAGAAACCACCCAGCTGGTTGGAACCCCATGACCCCAGAGCCAAGTTCACACCAGCCTCGTGGTAAATACAGGCTTCCAACGTCTTGGCAAGGACGCTGTGAAGCTCCTCCCAAAAACGCAGCACAGAGGAAGGGTATGTGAATGCATGTGTGTACGGATCTAGAAGGATGCTACCGATGATCCTATCTGCAGGGCAAAAACAAAGGGGCCGTCACAGAGGACAGACTTGGGGGACACGCAGGGGAAAGAGAGGGTGGGGCGAACTGAGACAGACACATTGACACAAATGCACGACCATGTGTAAAACAGGTACTGGGAAGCTACTATATGTTCAGCTCAGCGCTCTGGGGTGACCCGGAGGCGTGGGATGCGGCACAGGGAAGGAGGTCCCTGAGGGCGGGGACATATGTAAACTTGGGTCTGATTCACGTTGATGTACCACACAGTATGGTAGAGCAATTGTCCTCCGATTAAAAAAACTACACACACAAAAAAAATCTCTCCCAAACCACTGAAACTGAATAATGACGGTCAGCAGGTGCTGCTTTAATTGAACAAAACTTTTTCTCCACTCATCTTTAGAGGAAGAGATGAAATAAAGAGAAAGAGAAAGCAGGTTATCCTTTCTGCCGGAGTGGAAGCTGAACTGCAAAGAATTTTGTAAACATTCCTCACTGCTGAAGCAGTCTGCATCTCAGCATCATCTGAGAGGGGCCGGAAGAGCCATAGACCCAGCCCTATATGCTGTGTCCACCCGATTTCCCCACTGCCACCCCCAAGCCCTGCTCCATCACCCGGAGACGCCACAAAAGGCTCACCAAGAAGCTGGGACAAGCTGATATATGACGCGAAGTGGAAAAGGCTAGGTGGCAAAGGCCGCGTACTGCATGATCCCACTGATAGAAGTTTCCAGAACAGGCCGATGCCCAGAGACAGAGGCCACACCTGGTGGCTGCCAGGGACTGGGTGGAGAGAGGGGGATGGAGAGACACTTCATGCATGCGGGGTTTTCTCTGGAGTGACAAAAATGCTCTCGAACTCAAACAGCAGTGACGGCTGGGCAACTTCATAAACATACCAGGAAAGCAGTGAGTTATACGCTTTGAATGAATGAGAGACTCGCGTGGTAGGTGAGTTCTATCTCAATAGAACTGTCGTATTTTAAATAAGTAATAAGAATCGAAAAAGAGAAGAAGGAAGAAGAAACAACACAGAGGGTATTAGCCAAAGATTACGAGAGACTGCAAACTTGAAAAAAAAATTAACCATCCCAAGGAGGTGAGTTTACTTCACAAGCCTGGACTCCTGCACACTGACTGACTCCACCACCGAGATTCTGAAATGCACAACCAGAGGTCAGTAACTGTGACCCGAGGTGGTTTATGGAAAGGACCAGGGCGCCAAGTGGGAAGACCTGGAGTTCATGATCAAATGCAGGGAGATGACTGTCCAAAAGCAACACTTCTCAGTCCAGTGACTCACTGGAAAAGACCCGGATTGATGGGAAAGACAGAAGACAAGAGGAGAAGGAGGCGACAGAGGACGAGATGGTTGGATAGCATGACCCACTCGATGGACCGGAGTTTGAGCAAACTCAGCCTGGCATGCTGCAGTCCACAGGGTCACAAAGAGGTGGACGCAACTGAATGACTGAACAGCAAAGTTATGAGTCCTCTCAACAACACTGCTGCAGAAAACCAACGTGGTTTAAAAGGGATTTAGAGCTCTGCGTTAACTGAATCGCCGCAGGCAGCCGGTGACAGTCACCCAAAGGCAAAGCAAAGATGGATGGCAAACGCAAACAAAGCCCGCAGAAGCAACCACAAGCCCAACCTGAATCTACACTGTGTCCAACTCAGGTCTAGGAACGACCCAACAAGCGAACCGCCCAACACCAGCAGTGTGTACAGAGAGAAATTTCACTCTGACGAACATCTGGGCCATCAGAGACCCATAGAGAAAACACACATTTGCGGTCCAAAGATAGAACATTCAATGGAAAAGCAAACACCACAGGAAATTCAAGGAGGTTGAACATTTACTTGTAGACAGCAAACAATGAATCAAACCCAAAACTTCCCTTAAAGCAAACGCCACCCAGAAAAATGGGACCCGAGCTGACCTCTTCTCTTCAGCCAGGAACTGATAAAATTAAACTTCACGAGGGACAGCTGCTTCTGTGGACCATTTCAGGTTTAAATATGAACTGGGAGTTGTGAAAATAAGACAATCTCTGGTTTTATTCAACTAGTTTCTCTGAAAATACACACATACAGGATGATCAAAAAAAAAAAAAAAGAAAGAAAAAACACATGGCAATTAGAACCTATTAACGATTGGGTGGATACGAGCTGTACGGAGAGAAAACAGAAAACACTTCCATGAGCTAATCTTATTCTATAAATATTTACTTTGAATATACTAATGTAATTAACTGGGGTTATATAATGTTGCTAAATTCAGATTTCCAATCATAAAGCTGCACATACAATTATTTGATCTGCAATGGATTTTTATTTCTGCAGGCAAATGAAAATAGTTCATTTTCATAAGCCAAGTGTCCCTAGAAATAACGGCCTTCCTTGACAGAAATTTCGTGGATGGTAATTCACAGCACTACAGACTCATGTGATTACATCTTCCCTCAAAGGTTAGCATTCTCTAGACATTCTACATACTGCTGGCTCTTACCATTTGTAGCTTATATTCCTCTATATTCCTGCTTCCAAACCTGTGACTGTAATTCCCCGGGAGTATACATAGATCGATCTTGGGCTTCCCTGGTGGTGCAGTGTTATAAAGTGTTATAAAGTTTCCTGCCAATGCAGGAAACTCAGGTTCAATTCCTGGGTGGGGAAGATCCTCTGGAGGAAGGCATGGCAACCCACGCCAGTATTCTTGCCTGGAAAATTCCATGGACAGAGGAGCCCTGCGGGCTATGGTCCATGGGATCGCAGAGTCGGACACAGCTTAGAGATAAGCACACATACCCAGATCTCTGCACTTCATGGGTACCTGCGGCACGCATTTAGGAAATAAAAACAACTTTTACACCCGTTTCTCCGAGCAATCTCAAGATACGGTTATTCTCCAATACATCTCTGAATATTATTTAGCATAATTTGGCTCGTAAATAACCAAACAAACTAGAGAGTTATCAAGAAGAAAAAAAGATTCCTGTCCAAAGCTGAAGCGATTTATCGGTGTTGAGCTGATCTGTCTGCAACAAGACGCTGGGTTGCCGGGACTTCACCGACTGTCCAGTGGTTGAGAATCCGCCCTCCAATGCAGGGGACAAAGGTTTCAATCCCTGGTCAGGGAAATAAGCTCCCACACCCTGTGAAGCAACAAAACCCAAGCGCCACAGCTACAGTGCCTAGGGATCACAACGAAGACCCCTCCCGGGGGAGGGTCATGACCCGGGCAAGGGTTAAGGCATCCAGTTAAAAGCAAAATACTTTGCGTCAATATCTCTTGCCTCTTAGATGATCAGCGACGGGGCAGACAAGAGTACATTCCCAAAGACTTTCATCAAATCACATCTGTTACAGGAGCTTCAAGCGCTGATCTCTGGAGATCAGAGACAAACGGGCATAATATAGACATCAAAAATTCTACTTTACGGGAATTCCCCAGAGGTCTACTGGCTGGGATCCCAAGCTTTCACTGCCAAGGGCTTGCATTCTATCCTTAACATGGCAATTAGAACCTATTAACGATTGGGTGGATACGAGCTGTACGGAGAGAAAACAGAAAACACTTCCATGAGCTAATCTTATTCTATAAATATTTACTTTGAATATACTAATGTAATTAACTGGGGTTATATAATGTTGCTAAATTCAGATTTCCAATCATAAAGCTGCACATACAATTATTTGATCTGCAATGGATTTTTATTTCTGCAGGCAAATGAAAATAGTTCATTTTCATAAGCCAAGTGTCCCTAGAAATAACGGCCTTCCTTGACAGAAATTTCGTGGATGGTAATTCACAGCACTACAGACTCATGTGATTACATCTTCCCTCAAAGGTTAGCATTCTCTAGACATTCTACATACTGCTGGCTCTTACCATTTGTAGCTTATATTCCTCTATATTCCTGCTTCCAACACCTGTGACTGTAATTCCCCGGGAGTATACATAGATCGATCTTGGGCTTCCCTGGTGGTGCAGTGTTATAAAGTGTTATAAAGTTTCCTGCCAATGCAGGAAACTCAGGTTCAATTCCTGGGTGGGGAAGATCCTCTGGAGGAAGGCATGGCAACCCACGCCAGTATTCTTGCCTGGAAAATTCCATGGACAGAGGAGCCCTGCGGGCTATGGTCCATGGGATCGCAGAGTCGGACACAGCTTAGAGATAAGCACACATACCCAGATCTCTGCACTTCATGGGTACCTGCGGCACGCATTTAGGAAATAAAAACAACTTTTACACCCGTTTCTCCGAGCAATCTCAAGATACGGTTATTCTCCAATACATCTCTGAATATTATTTAGCATAATTTGGCTCGTAAATAACCAAACAAACTAGAGAGTTATCAAGAAGAAAAAAAGATTCCTGTCCAAAGCTGAAGCGATTTATCGGTGTTGAGCTGATCTGTCTGCAACAAGACGCTGGGTTGCCGGGACTTCACCGACTGTCCAGTGGTTGAGAATCCGCCCTCCAATGCAGGGGACAAAGGTTTCAATCCCTGGTCAGGGAAATAAGCTCCCACACCCTGTGAAGCAACAAAACCCAAGCGCCACAGCTACAGTGCCTAGGGATCACAACGAAGACCCCTCCCGGGGGAGGGTCATGACCCGGGCAAGGGTTAAGGCATCCAGTTAAAAGCAAAATACTTTGCGTCAATATCTCTTGCCTCTTAGATGATCAGCGACGGGGCAGACAAGAGTACATTCCCAAAGACTTTCATCAAATCACATCTGTTACAGGAGCTTCAAGCGCTGATCTCTGGAGATCAGAGACAAACGGGCATAATATAGACATCAAAAATTCTACTTTACGGGAATTCCCCAGAGGTCTACTGGCTGGGATCCCAAGCTTTCACTGCCAAGGGCTTGCATTCTATCCTTGGTTACGGGGATTAAGATCCTTCAAGACACAAGTTCCATTTAAAAAAAAGGGGGGGGGGATCTACTTCCTATTTCTTCTTCATCTTTACAGTGGGTGTCTTCTGAATATTACCATAAAAGAAACTATCTTCTGTTTTCTTTATTAGCAGATTAAATGGATCAGTTTTGTTGTGCAGTCGCTCAGTCACGTCCGACTCTGAGACCCATGACACGCCAGGTCTCCCTGTCCATCACCAACTCCCAGAGTTCACGCAAACTTATGTCCATTGAGTCGGTGACGCCATCCGGCCATCTCGTCCTCTGTCGTCTCCTTCTCCTCTCACCTTCAATCTTTCCCAGCATCAGGGTCTTTCCCCATGAGTCAGCTCTTTGGTAGCCAAAGGACTGGAGCTTCAGCTTTAGTCCTTCCATTGACTATCCATTGAATATTCCATTGATTTCCTTTAGGATGGACTGGTTTGATGGGTTTACCCAAGGACAAATGAATGTCTTGAGTGGACACTGGCGAGCCTGAACCGTATGAGCAAGAGGGCCGTCAGCTGCAGACGTCCTGTGTGCACAAGGCTGGCTCTCTGCTTTCCTGGACTCACAAAAGCTACATTGCCAACTCAGGAGCCACAAAAAGAGACACAAGACTCCAGCATCACAACCCACACACAAAGCCCCAAGCTGACACCTCCATCACCTCAAGCTAAGCAAACACAGCACCTGTTGTGGAAACCCGGGAACGACTTGCGGTTGGCATGCAGTGTGCCGCAAACCGAAGCTTCGGCCATTCTCCGCAAACGAGCTGAAGCTCAGGCAAAGACAGACCTGAAGTGTGGAGGTGAGTCCCAGGTCTCACCTCTGCAGCCCGGAGTGCGGTCTGGGTTGTGCATATAATTTTTGTTATTTATTTCCTCTCTGCAATGCTACCAACAAGCATCAACCAAAATGGCACTTTTCTCTATTAAAAAGCCTCTCAAGTGATATGCAAAAACAAAAATTATATATGTACATATATATATAAGCAACCATGATGGATGAAATATGTCTTCTGGGAAGAAAAAAAAAGAAAAAAACGCAATATAACAGCCAGACTAAAGACACACAAAGGCTTGTATCACACGCCTGTTCCAGCACTATCTCACATCTTGTGCAGTTGGAATCACGTCCTCCACCAAAAAAAAAAAAAAGCCTGGTTCTTGGGAGCCCCGAGGGCATCCGTCAATGAGAGCAGACGATTTACAGACAGAATTCAGAGATTATGAAAACGCCACGTTAAGAAATGCTTTAAAAAGCACAGCACTGTTCCAACGTCTCCCCATGCACCTGCAACTCGGATACTGTCGTCTGGTTCCGAAACACAAATCGTTTTTCAGCTCTCAAGCAGGCAAAACCCGGTAGACCCAAATACACAGTACTCTCGTCACTGTATATGCCGTTTTCTCCAAATGCTATTATTAACAGCTGCACCCCTGGAAGGAGGTCTGATCTTTAAGGTGGCAGGCCTCAGTCACTTAACGCACGTGTGTACACACACACAGACTACATCTGTGCCCCCCTTTACTCAGGGACTTGAGCTTCTTTCCTTCATCACGTCTAACAACCTCACCGGTGATCTCTAAGACACTTCTTCACCATACACCTCTCAGTGAAAACCAGTGAAGCATTAACCCCAACTCCTGTAAGGATTAACTAGAGATAACACGGAACTAACTTTGTATGCATTTTTCACAGACCACAGACATTTTCTAACTATTAAAAAAAAAAAATAGACAACTTAAGTTTCTTCCTGCACTCCATTATATCTCACGGAGCACCTACCAGAGATGAAATTCACTTCTCGGGAGTCCACTTCGGGAATTAAAAGCGGAAACAAGGCATCTGTGTCCCCCTCGGCCCCAACTACATGTGGAGACCCTGGGTTTCAAGGAAAACGTAGTCAGAGGCCCGTGAAATTTAACAGGCAAGTTCCATTTCCATAAACTCCTCCACTTATTTTCAGCCAATCTACAACCATCTCTTGTCATGCCCTGGACACGCAACATCATTAATTCTCACTGCCACCAACTTCTGGGCCGAGTGCCCCTCCAACGCTCTCTCTCTCCTGGCAAAGCTTTTTGAAGAATTACACTTCAGATCCCTGGAAACTGTTGAAATTGGCACAGAATCATCGTGCGTCTTAGGAACACAAACCTAACGTGATTACTTTTTCCATGATCACATTAGGAGCTAAATCAAAGCGTGTCTCCCAAGACTGACCTGCAGCTGTCAGAAACTAGCAGCCGTGGTTCTTACACGTTGATAACCGTGAATACTTGAGTCTTTAACCAAAACTGAGTTGGCAGTCAAGTTTCAAGGGATTAAATGCCTGATAAGATTCTGTTGGGAAAAACCAACTCAGCAAGGACCCAACTTGAACCTGTCTCCTAAATGAATCAATTGTCTACTGAGTTACTTTTCTGAAATTCAACAGAAAACTCGGCAACCACCTGGCTAACTTTATAGATGCTGAGAATTACGTCTGCATAACTGGCACTACAGACGTGAAGCAGACTCTACTTTTTCAGTTCCCATCTTCAAACGCATGTTAAAATAACAATGGTACCTGGAATGGCATAGTTGACCGGGCTAAACCCAATACTTTGGCCACTTGATGCGAAGGGCTGACTCATTGGAAAAGACCCTGATGCTGGGAAAGATTGAGGGCAGGAAGAGAAGGGGACGACAGAGGATGAGATGGCTGGATGGCCATCACTGACTCAATGGATATGAGTTTGAGCAAGCTCCGGGAGTTGGTGATGGGAAAGGGAACCTTGGCGTGTTGCAGCCTGTGGGGTTGCGAAGAGTCGGACACAACTGAGCCACTGAACCGAAGAATCACTCACAACACACCAGAAACAAAAATCTCTGCTCAGTGACACAAGATTTTCTCCAGTTCCCCATCATAACTTACCACGTCGTTACCATATCAAAGTATTTGCCATTCCTGATTTAAGAAACAACATGGCATCACACAAACTTCTTTTGCCCACATTTCCATCTCCCAGAAAGTTTAAACTAAAAGAAATGATTGCAAAGTGGATAACGGATGTTCACAGACACCTTAGAACCGGATGACAAGGGGCAAGACTGTAACAGTTACGAGTCTAGCTCTCCGAGACAGGAACAGCCGTCTCTGCACATGGATTGCTCCAACATGGATGAGGCTGACTCTCCGGGTCAAAGAAATCTTCAACATCTTGGAGAAAAACAGGGAGGCTGATGGAGCTGGTGGAGGTGTGGGGCCGG
>SJYC01116739.1:0-10282 GCA_006408675.1 Madoqua kirkii | reverse complement strand
ACGGGGGTGGGGGGTGGGATGGATGGGGCAGGTTGGTGGCAACTGTTCCAGAAAGCAAAGTGCTAGGGGATGGCTATTCGGGGTCACCTTTGGGCTCAAGAGAAGTAAATAAAGAGATCTCTGATGTTTCCTTTTTAGCATTCTAGCTACACACACCATGACAGGAATAAATGGCAGGAATTTCAGGCAAGAGACATTCTGCACGAGAAGAAACACTGTGAATTTTGCCCTGAACACCATCTCTGCTTCCTTCACAGGGTCTCTCGAGATGAGAAGACATCACCACTCCTAAGGAATTATTCGGAGGCAATTCACAGCCAAAGTGTCCTCTGAAATGCTACAGAGCTCTTTTTTTTTTTTAACCTAAGTAGGCAACTGACTTAGCAATGTTGAGAACTGCCTATTTCAATCATGGGAAACATGACAAAGCAGGGCATACAGTTCTCCCAAATTGCCAGTTAATACAAAACCACCATCAACTCAACGTTCAAAACAAAGATCATGGCATCCAGTCCCATCACTTCATGGCAAATAGATGGGGAAACGATGGAAACAGTGACAGACTGTTTTCACAGGCTCCAAAATCACTGCAGATGGCGACTGCAGCCATGAAATTAAAAGACACTTGCTCCAATGACCAACCTAGACAGCATACTAAAAAACAGAGACATCATTTTGCCAACAAAGGTCCGTCTAGTCAAAGCTATTTCTCCAGCAGTCATGTATGGATGTGAGGGTTGAACCATATAGAAAGCTGAGTGCTGAAGAATTGATGCTTTTGAACCGTGGTGTTGGAGAAGACTCTTGAGAGTCCCTGGGACTGCAAGGAGATCCAACCAGTCCATCCTAAAGGAACTCAGTCCTGAATATTCATTGGAAGGACTGATGTTGAAGCTTCAACATTCCGGCCACCTGATAGGAAGAACTGATTCATTGGAAAAGACCCTGATGCTGGAAAAGATTGAGGGCAGGAAGAGAAGGGGATGACAGAGGATGAGATGGCTGGATGGCATCACCCACTCAGTGGACATGAGTTTGGGTGGACTCTGGGAGTTGGTGATGGACAGGGAGGCCTGGCATGCTGCAGTTCATGGGGTCGCAAAGAGTCAGACACGACTGAGCGACTGAACTGAACTGAAACCTTAACCTATGAGTGTTTTGGGGTTTTTTTGTTTGTTTGTCTGTTTTAAAAAGACGGGAGCTTCCCTGGTGGTCCACTGGTTAAGAATCTGCCTTGCGATGGAAGGGAAACAGGCCACCATGCGACTGAGGCTGAGGGCTGCAAGCGCTGAGCCCCTCAGCTGTAACTACACATCCGAGCACCCTAGAGCCTGTACTCTTGCACAAAAGATCCCACCGCAACGACAAAGTTAAGCATTGCCGTGAAGATTAGACCCTGCTCGCCGAACAAGAGAAAGCCCGCACGAAGCAACAAAGCCGTATTACAGTCAAAAAGCTGCAATCAATTAAAAAATAAAAGCCATCGTCAACACTGAAGCAATCGTCCTTTTCCACATAAGAATCTGCACACACGAGACACGTGAGAGGCTTCAGAGCTAGCTCCCTAACGCCTTCAACGCTACAACTGAGGACACACACAGGCCCAATGACTTCAACACAAGCCCAAGGGAGGACTCACCGGGCCAAAACGCCAGGCGAAGGCTTGTCCTAAGAGAACACCCCACGTCTCACTTGATCACAGACACTGAAATGACGACCCAAGGTGGAATGTAGGTCAGCAACCACAGAGAAACACAGCTGCAGGCGTTTTATTTCTACGACAAGCCAGTGCCAGCACAAGTGGGTATTTTTAGCCCGCCTTGTGGCCCCAGTATCAACCCACTGGGGAAAACCACTGCCTCTAAAAGACAAGTCCAGTTTTTGAAACTCAAGACATGAGCTATGAATATACAGGACATATTCAATGTCTCTCCGCACGATTGCTGGAGAAAGTCTCTGAACGCGGCCCGCCAAAAAATGTCCCACCTCAACTGACCTCTAAGCAAGGACTGCCCGGCACAGAAAGAGACCTGACATTTCTTCACTATGATCTCTTCCAAGTATTCAGTTCAGTTCAGTTCCTCAGTCGTGTCCAACTCTTTGCGACCCCATGAATCACAGCACGCCAAGCCTCCTTGTCCATCACCAACTCTCGGAGTTCAGACTCGCGTCCATCAAGTCAGTGATGCCATCCAGCCATCTCATCCTCGGTCGTCCCCTTCTCCTCCTGCCCCCAATCCCTCCCAGCATCAAAGTCTTTTCCAATGAGTCAACTCTTCGCATGAGGTAGCCAAAGTACTGGAGTTTCAGCTTTAGCATCATTCCTTCCAAGTATTAAGAAGCTCTAAGTGTGGTTTTCCCTTGCTTTTGATGATATGCACAGTGCAGAAAGATTCTCAGGAAAACACACTGGCCCAAGTGTTCAGGTAACTAGCTCAGTCACATCTGACTCTCTGCGACCGCGTGGACCGCACGCAGCACACCAGGCCTCCCTGTCCACCACCAGCTCCTGGAGCTTGCTCACACTCATGTCCATCGAGTCGGTGGTGCCACCCAACCATCTCATCCTCCCAACCATCTCCTCCTCTGTCGTCCCCTTCTCCTCCCGCCCTCAATCTTTCCCAGCATCAGGGAGTCAGCTCTTCACATCAGGTGGCCAAGGTATTGGAGTTTCAGCTTCAGCATCAGCCCTTCCAAAGAATATTCAGGACTGAGTTCCTTCAGGATGGATCGGGTTTTATCTTCTTGCAGTCGAAGGGACTCTCAAGACTCTTCTCCAACACCACAGTTCAAAGGCACCAATTCTCAGGCGCTCAGCTTTCTTTATCATCCAACTCTAACATCCACACATTATTACTGGGAAAACCATAGCTTTGACTAGATGAACGTTTGTCAACAAAGTAATGTCTCTGATTTTTAATACACTGTCTAGGTTGTTCAGAGCTTTTCTTCCAAGGAACAAGCATCTTCTAATATCATGGATGCAGTCACCATCTGCAGTGATTTTGCAGCCCCAAAAAATAAAGTCTGCCACTGTTTCCCCATCTATTTGCCATGAAGTGATGGCAAGATCTTAGTTTTCCGAATGTTAAGTTTTAAACCAGGTTTTTTTCATTATCCTCTTTCACTTTCATCAAGAGGCTCTTCAGTTCCTCTTTGCTTTCTGCCATCAAGGTGGTGTCACGTGAGGTTACTGATATTTCTCTGGCAATCTTCACTCCACCTTGTGTTTTATCCAGCCCGGCATTTAGCATGATGTACTGTGATGTAAGAGTTGGACTATAAAGAAAGCTAAGCACCAAAAAATGGATGCTTTTGAACTGTGGTGTTGGAAAAGATTCTTGAGAATCTCTTGCTGCAAGGAGATCCAACCAGTCCGTTCTAAAGGAACTCAGTCCTGAATATTCATTGGAAGGACTGATGCTGAAGCTGAAACTCCAAAACCTGAGCTATCTGATGCGAAGAGCTGACTCATGTGAAAAGACCCTGATGTTGGGAAAGAATGACTGAAGGCGGGAGCAGAAGGGGACGACAGAGGATGAGATGGGTGGATGGCGTCACCAACTTGATGGACATGAGTCTGAGTAAACTCCGGGAGTTGACGATGGCCAGGGAGGCCTGGCGTGATGCAGTCCATGGGGCCACAGAGAGTCGGACACAACTGAGCAACTTCCCTTTCACTTTTCACCCTGATTGTGGCGGTGCTGGTTAGAGACATTTCAGCTTGCAGAAATTCAAACTCCATCATATAGTAAATCTGGGAAACACACAGAGTGTATAGGGATCTATAGATAGCATGTATCTGTGTGTGTGTGTGAACGTGCCAGCCCTGAAATTTAACTCAAGAGGAGAGAAAAAGACAAGGAAAGCAAGCAGGCAATTGCTGGAGACCACCGGAACTAATAAAGACATAGTATTCTTATTATTGGATGCTTCCCCAGCCACTCCCAACTTCAGAGGAGAATAAGACATAAGCACATCAGGCTCCAAGCATGATATAACCCTGTTAACACAACAAGCCCGAGAAATAAATTTTTTTTCTCTCTGACTCTCTCTCTCTCACCATGAGGAAACTAAGGCCTCAAACCAGATTTCCTTCAGAGCCCTGCCCCCCGACGCCCAGGACCATCAGCAGCTCACAAGGCCCCCAACCCTGGTGTGCCTGGCGGTCCCCTAGGGCTCCCAGAGGAAGGTGCTTCAGGCTGGCTCCAGGGGACCCCAGTGCACACAGGGAACAGACTCTGGGTGCCAGGGGTGACCCCCACCCACCCACTGAAGGTCCACAGCCCTGCGGCTCCCCAGCCCTTGTCCACTAATCCACTCGTCACAGGAAAGGGGACCCAGCCTGAATCCCACAAGTAGGGGATCCTATTCCCCCACCCTCTGGAGCACCCCCAGCAGTGGAGGTCCCGTCCCACCCCCGCCGTCCAGGTTAACCCACACAGCCCTGGGCCCTGTGAGGGCCTGAAAACAGCAGACAGGTGCTGGTTGCCTCCACCCCAACCCAATAAATACCCAAAGTCCCCAGAAGCTGAGTGGCAAATCTGCAGTGACATCAGCAAAACCCACAGGAAGAAGCCCAGTGCAGAGGTGCAAAGCCTGGAGGGCTCTGAAAAGCCTGGGGTTGAAGACAGAGCGGGGTTTGAAGTGGGCGTGAGCACATCCTGGCCCCCCAGCCCCTCCAGCTTCTGTGGTCCCCAAAGGCCATCCAGCTGGCCACCTCCTCCTGTTCCTTTGTCTTCCCTTCCTTCGAAAGCATCCTAACACGGCCTGCGAGGACCACAGCACCCCACACCTACCTTGTCCCGCCATCCCACTGGCCCCCGGACCAAAACAGGACTCAGGACTCACAGCGCTGGGTCCTTCTTTGGGGGTGGCTCTGTACCAAGGAGCATCGGGAGAGGGGACCCAACATCCGTTGGCCCACCAGGGAGACCAGCATCCCCTCACCCCTCAACACATGACCGCCGCAAACGTCTTCAGACGCTGCCAAACACTGTAGGGGCCGAAAGTGCCTGAACTGAGGGCTACCAGTGGACAATGAGCTTCCCACGTTCAAACGCTGAGGACACGGTTTCCATATGCAACCATCTCCTCTACCTTCACCTGCTTAAACTTCTATTTCTCTTCAATCTGCGAGCCAAAGCTTCATGGCTCCTTTGCGCCCAGCAAGAAGTGGTACCCAACTTCCGGTGTAAGACGGAAATAATCTCCCCTCTGTTTCCAAGTGTACATTTGCTCCAAGTAAATTGTTTTCAATAGCTTCTGCTTCACACTTGCATCCTTCCGTCCGGCAGGGGATTCCCAGGAAATATTTGATGGTGGTGATCACACACAAGAGGGCTTGCAGGAGGCCATCCCCTCCACGAGCTTACAACCACCCTGGATCAAGCTTCTGGGGAGCATATTCATGACCGCCTGTATTTCCTGCACCTCCTACCCCTCCCCGAGGTTTTAAACTTGCTTTCTCTCTTTCCCTTTAAAAAAACACGTGGATTCTGTCCGTCTGTCCCTTCACACATCCAGCTCTTCTTTTGGTTTGACTGGTGGTATGGCCAGGCTCATCCATTTGGTCCAGCCCCACGGGAAGGATGGATGGGGGCAGAGGGCCACGGAGGGCCAGTCCCGAGGGGACAACTGGTGTCCAGTTACTTCCTTCATGCTAAAAATAGTTATGAGGAAAAAAAGTTTATCATCTTTTCAACGTAAGCATGTTTACACAACGACTTGAGTCTTGCCTCCTGATTGAACACTATTTAAGTGTCTGGGGTGCTGAAAGAGGAATAGCTTATTACTGCAGGTCACGTACTTTTCTAAAGGAGAAACAGGAGGCAAAGGCAAGGTGTGGAGAGACCACACCTCGGGGTGGGGGGCTCCTTTCACAGGGCAGTGCGATCAGGCTGGTCCCCTGGCCCCGGTCAAACCTGGCAATGCTCCTGGACAAGAGCTGGGCAAGGGGGCATCCCCAGGGTTGGCATGAGGAGCCATCCTTCCCAATAGGTCACTGAGGGAGGCTGTGAATTCCTGATGCTCAAGACCTAAGTGAGATGTCTTCTCTGGGCCTGGCTTCCGGCCGCTGGAACCCATTTCGCCACTCTGCAAGCGAAATAATCGTGACTATTCCAGGTGTCTCAAAGGCTCTTGAGATGAGACTTAGACTAAAGACAAATGGTACAAATGGGCCCTCTGGAAAGTCACCTGTCTCCCAAAAGCAAAACTGGGTCCCCTCCCACCGCTCCTGATTTACAAATAAAATTTCTAATCCGTGGCTATTTAAAAAAAATGCAAAAGATTATGCAAAGAACACATCAATTAAGACATTAAAAATAACATCCAGACGCAGGGACCGGTGTACAGGAATCAGCCACCACTCAGCCACTTGTTAACAACACACTGACCACTGTGAAGTCCCATCTGTAGGGAGGATTCCTTGTCGGCCTTCTTGATACAGAAGATTTCGCCCTCAGGATGTTAAAGCTTAGAACAGAAACTTGGCTTGGGGAGGGGGGAGATATGGCCATATCAGATATGGCCTCTCAATCAGCTACCTGGGGCCACACTGTTGGCAACACCTTGAGACCCCAAGGGATGTTGGCCACAACACACTTGGGCAGGCAACGTGGGGACTGGCTTTGTTTTTCAGAAAGGGAAACTGAGGCACATTCTTTTTCCAAAGTTGAATCCTCGGGAAAACTCCAGCTTGGAGTCCTGGTTTTCTAAATCAGAAGTGATCCACACCACCTCAACCTTAAAACTGCAGCTGTCAATCTCATTGAATCACGTTCCCAGGTGACTTGCTAGCTGAAAAAAAATTTTTTTTAATGTCTACTTTGGCCCCCTAATGCGAAGAGCTGACTCATTGGAAAAGACCCTGATGCTGGGAAAGATTGAGGGCAGGAGGAGAAGGGGACAACAGAGGATGAGATGGTTGGGTGGCATCACGGACTCGATGGACATGGGTCTGGGTGAACTCCGGGAGTTGGTGATGGACAGAGAGGCCTGGCATGCTGCGGTTTATGGGGTCGCAAAGAGTCAGATACAACTGCAGCTGACCTGACTGAACAGTAAATTGTCTAAAACTCTTAGAGCCTCTCCCCGCTCCCACAAGGAGCAGGCTAACCCTTTACTGTTCTCTTTACAGATCCTCACTTGCAGTAAATATAGAGTGTGTGTGTTAAATCACTTTAGTCATGTCCAACTCTTTGCAACCCCATGGACTGTAGACCATCTCCAGGCCATACTGGAGTGGGTTGCCATTTCCTCCTCCAGAGGATCTTCCCAACTCAGGGACTGAACTCAAGTCTCCTGCACTGCACGCAGATTCTTTACCACTGAGCCACCAAGGAAGCCCAACTACAGAGCACCACTCCCAAAATGGACTTTCTTCAGGTTCTGTGCTGTTGCAGTACGGTGAACACCAGTTAAACACATCTATTGAGTATCTGAATTATGGACAGGGCACTGAATGAAACAATAGAACTGGGCATTTTAGTAACACCACCACCATTAAATGAATTTTAATTAACTGGAATCTAAATATGCCCGGGTGGGCAGTGGTTATCACATCAGATAATTAAGCTATGGACAAAACAGTGCTGCCAGTGTGATTGACCTTTCATGATTTCTGTTGAGAAATCTAGGGTTTTATATATAGAGAGAGTTCAATGTAAGATTCTGTGTGGGGGAGAAAAAGTGTGTGTCTGTAATTTAACAAGCTGGTCTCCAAACGGGAACATTTACCCCATGTCAACACAGGAAGACAACATCAAGCTTCAGAGCTGGGTTTCCAGAATCAAAAAAAATCTTCCCTCCACCACAGATGAGCAAAGTCAGTGTCTTCTGCAGCTGAATGGAAATAATAATTGCTGCACACAGGGCGTTAAGTGCCTGTAAAATCCTCAGTGTGTGGCATCTGAGTAACCAAAGGATGATGAATCTATCTATGCCAGGCCAACGTGAAAATTTACAAGCGAACTCAACGTTTTCAAAAAAACTTACACATAACAGTTCCTCCTCTCTGCCCTGCACTATCCAATGAGTACCGTGATCTCGGTTCCCGTTTTTATTTTTGCGCATATAGCAAATGATACTCGGAAAACTGGCAGGACTTCAAGGTCAATGGCGAAGCAGGACGTCAGGGTGGGCTGTTTCACTAGTTCAGGCCAGATGGGGACAAAGGTTGCTTTTCCAGCAAAAGCAGTTTTACGTGTCCCCATGGAGCTGGACTCAGGGGCTCTATACCCCTCTTTGGCCGCCTAGCACTGAAACCTACAAACCTCCCACCCAGGTACATTCAGGATGTCATCACCAATGAGAACACTGAAGCTCCTCCGGTTCAAAGGGGGTTGACTGCAGGAACTTTAACTAAAACACCCCAACTTGCAGGAGGAACAAGACTCGGGCTCCAGGGGTGAAATTTCAATGATGGGAGAGGAGGTGCAGGTGCTGATAATACCTGGAGTGACTAAGCCCTGGAATAAAAGCAGAGCCAACCTCCTTGCTTTGCACCGCACCAAATAAAAAACAAGTCTCCAAACGGGAACATTTACCCCATGTCAACACAGGAAGACAACATCAAGCTTCAGAGCTGGGTTTCCAGAATCAAAAAAAATCTTCCCTCCACCACAGATGAGCAAAGTCAGTGTCTTCTGCAGCTGAATGGAAATAATAATTGCTGCACACAGGGCGTTAAGTGCCTGTAAAATCCTCAGTGTGTGGCATCTGAGTAACCAAAGGATGATGAATCTATCTATGCCAGGCCAACAGTGAAAATTTACAAGCGAACTCAACGTTTTCAAAAAAACTTACACATAACAGTTCCTCCTCTCTGCCCTGCACTATCCAATGAGTACCGTGATCTCGGTTCCCGTTTTTATTTTTGCACATATAGCAAATGATACTCGGAAAACTGGCAGGACTTCAAGGTCAATGGCGAAGCAGGACGTCAGGGTGGGCTGTTTCACTAGTTCAGGCCAGATGGGGACAAAGGTTGCTTTTCCAGCAAAAGCAGTTTTACGTGTCCCCATGGAGCTGGACTCAGGGGCTCTATACCCCTCTTTGGCCGCCTAGCACTGAAACCTACAAACCTCCCACCCAGGTACATTCAGGATGTCATCACCAATGAGAACACTGAAGCTCCTCCGGTTCAAAGGGGGTTGACTGCAGGAACTTTAACTAAAACACCCCAACTTGCAGGAGGAACAAGACTCGGGCTCCAGGGGTGAAATTTCAATGATGGGAGAGGAGGTGCAGGTGCTGATACTACCTGGAGTGACTAAGCCCTGGAATAAAAGCAGAGCCAACCTCCTTGCTTTGCACCGCACCAAATAAAAAACACCTTAGATTCTTCACGGGCTGTTCCACAGGTGTGTGTTCACTCAAGGAACTTCACATGGAATGATCCTTCAGGGGCCATTTTAAGACGTGGGTCAAGGGATGGGACTTCAAACTTTCAGTTATCCAGCTGGGTGGTTTTCCACGGCAATCTGCAGTACATCTGAGATATCTGAACATCCCTTTCACGTGAAAAGCGTCTTCAAGTCTCAATGGTTTCCATAATCGACATCTCCCCCACCCCCACCAGATCGCGTCTTTTCTAGGAAAGACTAAACTTCCCAGGAGACCTTCCACCATCTGCTACCCCTGAGGCCACCGGTCAGGCTGGACTTAACCCAAGCTTCCTCCGCCACCATCAGCCCCTGCCCCCGGGCCCAGGCTGGAGTCCCGCCCCTCGCCTTCCAGGTTAACCCAGGGGCTCAGGCGGCGCGTCCGGATAGAAAAACATTCAAGAAGTCAGCTCAAGCCGTATGTGACAAAGCCAAGCAGGAACCCAAACCGCGGCAGAAAAGAGGAGACAAGAGTTCTATTTCCTTGGCGGTTCCGCACTATAACATCGGCGACAGGAGGAGAAAAAATCAACAACAACAACAACACACCTCGGACTTTCTAACTTCGTGGAATTTGCAGTGGACTCGGAGGAAGGCCAGGCCGTGCCTTAAAACCATCCCAGGCGCGGGCCTTGCCGCGCACGGGCAACGCACGTGAAGTCCCAGAGCCCCGGGGTGCGGGGGGGGCCCTCTAGTGACCCCCAAGTGTCACAGTCCCCGCCGACCTCCGGTGACCCCCGACCCCACGATGGCGCGCCTCACTCCATTCCGAGCCCCGGCCACCCCCACCGCCGTGGGCGAGGTCCCCTGGGGAGGGTGGCGGGGTAGGGGGTGGGGAGAAGGAAGCACTGCCTGGCACGCGGATCTCGGGGCACCCCTCCCCCCCAGACCCCGCT